>BSBK01008612.1:25000-155000 GCA_027943335.1 Chamaecyparis obtusa | reverse complement strand
GCACATTTGTAGACTAAAGAAGCCACCATTAAACTTTCCATAGGCACCAATGACTACCCAATTATTGTCAGCTAGGATGTCAAAACTGTCACCTTTTTCAGCACTGCTTCCACCTTTTCCAGCATAAGACTATCAGATTGTCTAAAAATTCTGACTGGCATCTCCTTGAGAAAAAGCTTATCAGCTTAATTATTATTAGTCTCTACTACATTTTAAAGATCAGCATTAAAAATTGATCCTTGGCATTCATACTTTAAACAGTGATCCCAACTATCTAATGCTAGTGCACATCTAGCTTCTACTCAAGGATATTGAGAATAATGTTAGGCAGTATGGTGAGGAATGCAAATTTTTTGGAGGATTTGATAGTGCTAATGGAGATGTCTAAATTATACAAAAGATGAATCATTATGGTGAGGTTCAACGAAGTTCTCTATATCCCTCCTTTTGGTATTGCTATCAAAATAATCAGTGCAAAATTTCATGTGCTTTATTACAATGAACATCCATCAAATCTGCCTCAAGATGGTGATTAAAATTATGATATTAGATTGAGAGGCCAAGATGCAAAATAATATGGATTGTCACAAAGCCATTTTAAGTATGGATATTTGAGTGATTCAGATGATAGACAAATATGCTTGCATGGATACTGGTAGACATGATGCCAATGGTAATTGGTTACTATGTAAAGGCAGTAATGAAATCTTTTTTAAAATAACACAAATTACTTTTTCCAATGTATATTTGAAGGTAAAAACTAATAGGGGTCATTTTGGAGGCTCACAATATTAGAGGATGGAGGAACTTCATCATCTCAAGTCACCTTCTTGTTTTGAGATGGTGTAATACATGAGAGGAGTTTTTTGTATTTTTGGTTTTCTATTTTGTTTTTTCTTTCTAATGCTGACAAATTTGAAAGATGCATGTATTGTAAAGATGCATTTTTTAAGACAGATTTGGGATATGGTTTTGCACTCAATATGGATTGTTGTCTATTTTTTAAGGGATGAAAAATACCATTCAAAAAACAACCAGTGATTGTATTAAAGATCAGTTTTTGTAATAAAGGTTAATGATCATATAGTTGCAAATGTGCAAATATATCATAATGAACCCGCACTTCAAGTTTGTAAGGATTTAGGAGTTGTCACTCCTTGTGGTGGGTGTTGCTAAATTGGATGTCTGAGTTGGTGCTCAGATTAATAAAAGGAACTGGGAGTGTTTTTTTCCCTATGACAAAACCTAGTTGGGTTTTGAGGGTTTCCACTCAGCATAAATTTTTTTTGTTATGGTTGTGATCTGATTCTTTAGTTATGTTTAACCTTTTAATTTTCTAGTCTCTGCAATCTCTTATGGTATTCCTATATGTTAATTTCAAAAATATTATGTATAACTTAATCTGAATTCTTAGTCTTGTATCTTTCATGTTACACAATCTCTATCAAGATTTTTAATTATTCATTATCTTCTTAAATTGCTTGAGATTATTAGTAGTCTGATTCACCCCCTCTCCCTCTCAGAGTACTTGTCACTTCAAATAGAGAATTCACACTTCTATCAGATTTTTGACATAATTAATGATTAATATTCTAGTTTAGGAATATGGAAAAGAATATCTACTCACGTGAAGATCTTTTTGATCCTCATGGAAAATGGTATGTATGAAGAATGACAGATATATACATTCCTATATATATGTTTTTGTCAATGGCACGTGAGCTATGAATTCTACGCATGTATTATAAATTCAAAACTTCTTTACTTCCATCTTTTTAATGTATTGGAATATAAGTTATTCTTTCAGTAGCTAAGGTTTACAGTCCAACATGCTGAACTAAAACTCTAAATAGAAGACTAGAGTTCAAAGTGTTTGACAAAATTACATAAGAAAGAAATACATGTTTGGGGTTTAAAATTAGACAAAGGGTTATTAAAATATTATTAGTGCATGTTTTTTAAGTTCAGCATTAAATATTGATCCTTGACATTCATACTTTAAACAATGAGCCCAACTATCTGATGCTAGTCAAGACTCTATGATTCAAGAGTTTGGGATTGAGAGTTTAAAAACATTGGTTAAAGCTACACCTTAGAGAAAACTTAATGGAGCCTCGATTGGTTCAAGATTTGTTACTTCGGAAGAAGATTTTCTCTAAATATGTATTTGAATATGTAAATAACATGTTTTGATATGGAAGCCTTAAGGAGGGGTCCCTAGGGCAAGGTGAATTTGATTCTCTTAAGATCAATGTAATAAGGGGGAGGAATGTTGGCATAATTGGTATATTGCATTTTCTGTAAATACTATAACCAACTACATGTTTAGTGGTTTCTATAACAATCACTACCATTTCTCCAACGGTATGAAATGCATTGTTATTTACACCTCTATGTGCATCAATAATCAATCAAGTTTTTCATTATTTTCTCACATTACCTACACTCAAGAAATGCTCTATATGATAGTTTGTTCAAGAGAAAGTATCTCCTTAGGAACTAAGGATTCCTCATTATTTATTCAATTTTGGAAAGGTCTATTAATGTAAAGGATAAAGCAGAGCTTAATTATGCTATCAGTCCACACAAGCTTAAGCTTGGGGAGAGGTTATATGATAATTTTTTTGAGAAGTATAAATCCCTATATCTTCTCATCACCTACCAAAAGTATACACTAGTACACCCTTATATCCTTTTTTTATGAAGAACACAACAATGATGGCTCCAATGAATAGGTTGTTGAAGACTAGGAGTAAAAATTGGGTGCTAATATAGAAATTGTGGAGTAAGAAATTTTTCTCTCTCAGCTTGAATTTTATTTCTAACTTTTGTAGTCATGGTCTTAAACCCACCATTTATCTCTTAGTCATTGTCTCTGGTTTCAACAATTAGTCCCCTTCTTCCAATTTTTGGTTTCTCCAAACTAGGACATCCCATGATTCATTTTTATTTACATTAGACTTTAAAATTAGATTTAAAGGATAGTTTTTTTTCCACAACACGTAATTTTTCCTCTTTTGTATAAGGGAAATTATAAACCCCCTTCTAAAATTGAGAAAGTATAATTCAGGATTCTAATTTTTTGATTGGAGGTTTCCCTTCTCCTCCCACTTCCAATTTTTTGAAGGATCATGATATATCTTTAACATCTTATGTAAGGATCTGATATAGTGAGGATGATGGCATTAGTCCTCCCTCTATAAACTCTGATGCTATACTTTTGTAACTTTGAATACTATTATTAATAAAATACTTAATACATACATTTAACCTTTTGCTAAATAAAACACAATAACTCGTGTCTACAATTATATCATTATCCTATCATGTATATTAGAGCTTGAGAAATGGTAACTTTATATCTAAGGGTGTTGAGAAAAAGATTTACATACAATATATAGTGTAAAAAGCATTTAAAATTTATTTTTTCAACAAAAAATAAAATAGAATCCCATAGAGAATGCTTAAATGATCAAAACACAATGAAATACAGATTTTCATAAGATAAAAAAGTTGTGCCAAAATCACATTCAAATACCATATATAAATGAAAAACTTATAATTAAGAAGTCAATGTCACTTAATTTAACAAGTTAGAGAGTAAAGTCTCCAGAAATAGAGATTCTCCAAAAAATAAACTACAAGTTTAAGGATTTCTACAATCATTTTATTCCATTTCTTTTTGCAGTCCATTAATAAGTGATGAGATTTGATAATTTTATACACTATTATATTATCAATTGTAATTCTATATAAGTAGTGTTTTTTTGGTTTTGATTGTATATGTATTTTTAGTATCAATATTTCAGATCACATTATTTTTAGAATTTAAATAGATTATATCTGATAAATTTAATCAATTGCAATAATTTTTTTTCAACATATTCTATATAATAATATTATTGTTCTCGGTATTATACTATTTCTCTTATGATCGTAGTCCTTTCAACCAAAAATAAATTTAGCAGGGTATTTGAAGCCATCACAAAATTCTGAAACATGTTAATGTTCTTAATGCAGTTTTTTTATACAACAAAAAATTCCGCATTGTACATGAGGTGACAAAGGAATAGTCTTATAAGTGCATATCAACAACTTCATACAACTGTGGTATTGAAAAAAGAAGGTTATCCACCATAAATGTTTAGTGAAAGATAACCCACCGCAAGATAGAGCCAATACAATATAGAAAAGAAGACATCTTATTAAGTATAAATAAGGATGGTATTATCTATATGTGTCTATCTATATAAAAAAATCAAAACACACCATGAATGTCTGCACACAATTGTGGAAGATAACCCACCACAAAATAGACCCGATACATCAGAGAAAAGAAAACATCTTTAAGAATAGAAGGATGGTGTTGGTGCATAGACATCATGCATGACCAATCATTATGTCATGATATACTAAACACAATTGAAAACTTAGGTCATATTAATAAATTAAGAACAACATTGTACTATTATATAATAGAAAATTTTTGAACATTTTATTTTTAATATATTTAAAACATCAAAAGGATTATACTTTTTCACCTGTTTAATTTACATTTTCTCTTTTCATCTATGTTTCTATATTTTTATCAAAATATACTACCATTTAAGAAGAAACATAAAGAATAAAAGGTTATAGACTAGATATACAACAACTTATAATCTTTTATAAATTATTTGTCTTCTCAATTTTCTTTTTATTTCATATATTTTTAAAATTTTCTATTTTATTTTATCATATAGCCATCAAGTTTAACCCCTTTATACCACCACCTTTTTATGACCTAAGTTTTAAATTGTGTTGCTTTGCTTATTTTGAAAGAGGCAAGGTTTCCTTTTAGATGGATGGGGATGATAGTGATTGGACACTTATGGTGTTTATGCACCAACACCATTGTTATCTACATTTATTAAGATAATTTTTATTTTTTTAATATTGTGTTGTCTCTATTTCATGGTGGATTATCTTCCCCATTCTCTTGAAGTAGATACATGAAGAACACAATTCTACTATTGAGATGGGGGAATGAATTAGTAGTAGATACAAACATTTTATTCTTATATAAATTTTAATTTTAATAATATTTATTAAACTTCAAATTGAAATCTTAAATCAATTGTAGCTAAAACTAAAGGAGATTCAACCACACAAGAAATAATGCACAAACTTTACATTGACACCCAGGATGGGAAAAACTACAGTAGGAAAGTGCTTCTATGAAATAAAAGAGAAAATAATGGAATATGGTTCACATGGTGTGATTATCAAAAGAGGGATAGAAGCATATACAATAGATTGGATAGATTCTACACCAATAAGGATGTGTTTTAATTTAAAAGGGATAGTAATGACAGTAGTGTGAAGGTCATTGTGTATACCTATTTATACCACCACCCCTTCTTTTCTACTATCACCTTTTGCACCACCTTATAGGCGCATCAAGATAAAAGGGAGTCATTTTCTCTTAACACTAGATTTCTATATGATGAAGATTTGTCTCATGTTGTTTTCATCATTACACAATTTAATAAATGGTTTGAGACTTTTTGGATTGCAAAGGAGAGGTGGTGCCAAAATGTGAAAAGCTTAAGGGTCCTTTTCCAAATAGTGGGGGAGGAAAAAATATAGATACTAGAGATTTTGAGACAAAGATGTGTTAGAATTTGCTAAAAAATAGAAATGACACAGAATCTAATTGAAAGTGTTAGATCAATAAATGGAAACAAACAAGCAAAATAACATTGTTAGATAATTTTTATACACTGAATTTACGCCTCTGATCTCAAGCTCTCATAGTCTTGATAATCCAGTATAACATGGGACTCATCTCAAGGTTGTGGGACCTTTTGCTAACCGAGATGAGACCACCAGATTCTAGGCTGGTTCCTCTTGAATAATCACCCTGATTTGCTCTTAGACAAGAAATGTAAAACTTTTGAGGGAAAGGGATAGAAGGAGTGCATGGAAAGGGAAATAACTGAAAGCAAATCTACCTACTAGGTGATGCACCGAATCTAGGGTTTGGATCTTAGTATAAAGGGGTGAAATCAATGGAGGAATCAAGTCTAATAAGTTACCACTCACTAGATAGGTTTGCATAAATATTTCATAGGAAGGCTTGAACAGAAAACTCAGCCTATGACCTGCAAACAAACATCCTTCTCTGCAACTAGGTGTAGGAATAAGAAAAGACTACTAGGGGCTGTAGCATACCCACAAAACATCTAAATCAGATCAGACACAGTAACACACAAACTTATAGAAAATGAGAGGGACTGGGAACCCCAATTTCTATTGACAACATTCATAAACTTCAATCCAATAAGAGACAAGCCAAAAAAAGAAGGCATGAGGACAACAAAAATGTCACAAAATGCTTTTCCATATTTGAATTATCAATGAGAAATTACAGGATGTGGAAAACTAGAGAGCAGAAAGAAATGCTACAGATAGTTCTCCAAGAAAAGTCTTTCTTTTTACAAAATGTGAATTATGAGCACTACAAGCTCCAAAAAAAGAATTATATACATCCCCTGCACACAGGCAGGAATCAAAATATCTCCTTAGGGTTACATGAATCTACAATAGAATAATCAAAACCCTAAACTAGTCACTTCTGATCATAAATATTCATGAAAATATCTCAACCGATCAGATATGCCTTTTCATGCCCATGCGTGATCCTGCTCATAGACAAAAGCCTTGACCTGACAACCCCCTACAAGCCCACTTAGCCATAAAGGCTCCAAATCCGATCAGATACTGGAAAGGAATCAAAATGGTGCCCAGACCTCCTTCATCAACTCTGCAACCTGCAACTGCCCTGGCGACATCAATTTCTTGATCTACCCGCGCCTACAACATTCATCTTGGAAGAAACCCTATGAAAAATGGTTGCACCGCCTTGAAAAAGTACTAGTTGCAAGATCACATGAACTCAAAAATCCTCATGCGATCATGTGACCAACCTCTTAGAACCTATCTGTTCTTTGCACACGTGAACTGGATCCAACGCTGGAGAAAACCCCCATAGAAAACTTCAAATTTGGGCCCCAACGGTTACCATTTCTTCCTTTAAAACTTGGCTATTGATCACATTTCTCCCAGCAAATCGGACGATTTGGATCATCCCCAAAATAGTTACAAGCCCTTATGAAATGTCAAAGTCCACATCACCAGTTAAGAGCCAATTGGAAGAAAGCATACCAACATGTCAGCATCCATGCAAACTTAACATTAAGTTAACCCCGGATTCATTTTCACTTTAATCGTAGAGTCTCTTAACTTTTCCTTAACCTTGTCCAGATCTAGCGACCACACAAAAACTCTAACTGTGCAACCGTGCATCCACAAACTGAGATTCCAATCGGACGGCGGGTGCAAGATCTCATACCCTTCAAATTTTCTTTTCGATCATGCACCAGCCAGAGATCCTATTAGAACTGGGACCCCACCAAACATACGTGTTTACTCACAAATCCCCATCAACATATGACAACCAATAGAAGATGAGCATATCAACAAGAAAGGACCCACCATCAGAGCCTCAATAATAAAGTAAGATTGAAAGTTGTCACATGATCGTGAGGCACAAGAATATTCCATCAGATCATGTGCCAGCCATAGATCTTACTTTATTTTTAACCGCATAGCCGAGACTGCCAAACATCTATAGACTTAGCGACTAAAGGAAAGATAACTACCTTCCAGGTTGCAAGATGCTAAGGACTTAACCACCAGAAATGAGAGATTGCGCGAACACATAGTTGCAAGATCACTGAATAAAATTAACCGCCAAGCCCAAGCATGACGTTAACCTTTAACTTAACCCAATCATATCTAGAGACTTAGCAACAAAGGGATTCTCTAAATTTCATAATCCTTTTATTAACTAGTGTTAAACCCTAAGAACTCATGACTAAAGTAATCTCCAAGTCACTGAATAACCTTCTTTACCTCTGGGTTTATCTAGCGACTGTGAGAGATCCTTCAACTGTGCAACCGCGCAAAGCCTACCAACCTTGAGCCCACAACAACCTTCGCTGACCACCAATAAGCTTGTTGCATGATTGCAAGGGCAAGGAATATTCCTTGTGAACACGTGACAACCCCAAGAGTTTTGAGAAGAGCCAGCCATGGGGCCCCACCAGGTCAGAGCTGCGCACTTAGAAAATGAATGCCGCCAGAGGAAGAAGTTCGAAACATAGAAGGGGTCAAAAACATAGAGGGTTTTCGAGTGAAGGTCAAAAATACACTGAGCTTTCAGACCAAAAGGCAGAAACATCCTGAGCCTTCATAGAGAAGGTCAAAAACACACTAGGTTTTCGACACTTGAGCAGTTCCTTGGAAAAAATAGGATTGTGGCCAAAAATGAATGACAGGGAAATTTTGGGCAATAATTTGGTGACCTCTGTGGGATGTCAACTTGCTAGACATTTAGACCAACTGCCTTGAAGCAATCCATTGGGAATAGGAGTCATTTCTTGAGCACAAAAACCTTCTGACAGGGAGAGCGGCAAAACTGAACTAGCAAGACAAAATGTGCATGGGCACTTCTTGGAGAGCAGGAAACTACTCTAGAAAATAGGGGAAAGAAAATAGGGAAACCTATCCTAACCTAAACTAACCAGTGCAGAGACTTGGTTAGACAAAGCCATTCACTAGTAAGCTGAAGTAGCTACCCTTTCTCCTCAGGGCTTTGCACTTTTCATGCAGGAGAATAGCTAACAAGGAAGGAAGTACACATAGTTGTATGAAGAACTGATGCACTACCTCTTGAAGGACATAAACAAATTGACTCACCTCCACCAACAGATTTTTATCTCCATTATCCAGGGGTAGATAAGTGATTTGAGCCTGCCTTTGCTAAACTGCAAGTTCACCCTTAGCTTTGGCTTCACTTGAACACTCATTTTTGGACACAGACATGACTGGATTTTCATGGCCGGCCTCTATTATTGCTAAGTACCTTAAAGGGAAACCTCTAGAAAGAATGAACTTGGGGCTTCTTTCACTGTTGTCAGGATCTTCAACTACCAATTCATGCAGAGGAGCTTCTTCTTCCACATCATTTCTCTTATCAACATTCTTAGTAGTAGGCTTCTTTTTAGGAGAACATTCCTCTCTTTGTTATTTAGTAGCTAAGATGGGTGGCACATTACAAGCATTGTCATCTTCAACAAAACAAGGCAGCTCCTCAAATAAATCAGCCTCCAATTTGATGGTCTACTTGGAACCATTAAAAGATTCATCAGATAACTATGATATAGCCTCTTTCTCCTTTTTACAAAGAGCTTCCTCAAGTTGTATCTGATGAGTCTCCTTATCATTTGCACCCTTCAGAATCAAGAGCCCTATTATTGCTTTGTGCTCTTGTATCTCTTCCTTATGGGCTGCCAACTCATGTTCTTTCTCAAGCTGAAATTTAATGCCCCTATCAAACATGGCTTCCATTAAATTTTTTTGGTCTTGAACCACCCTTTCAAAATTATTCTTATGAACTTCCGACTCTTCATAAGCATCCCTCTGAGCTGCTAATGCTCTTTGGAAATCTTCCTCTTTTTCAGCCATAGCATCACTAACCTTAATTAAATTCTCTTTGTAATCTTTATTCAGTGAGGCCAGATTACCTGCAAGGGCTGCTTGACTTTTTTTCTATCCTGCAATGACTTCTTCACACTGCTTCCATCTAGCATCAAACTAATCCTTTTCTTGTGTCCACATATTCTTCCTTTGTGTTTCTATCACCTCCTCATAGTGTTTCTTTTGTGCTTCCAGCCTCTTAGCAAGCATGGCCTCATTTCTTTTGTATTGTTCTACTAGATACCTCCTGTAACCTTGATCCTGGTGAGCCAAAGCTTGTTGTTGTTGGATCTGGGCATGATGAACATGATCTTTCAAAGAAAGAATCTCCTCTTGAGGTTGCTTGTGTGAGTAATTCTGCTATCATGATGCTAGAAGTTGGGTGGGTGGGGGGCAAGCATGAGATGACTGCTGTTGGCCTCCATGAAATGAAGGGATACCCTCATGAAAAGAAGGATGGTAATCCATCCTAGGTACTGAATCTCCTTGAAACCAGTAGATGTGAACTTGGAGTCACCAGATATGCCAAATAATGACCTCTCAAAGGTTTGCAACTTGCTAGAAGCATATCAGAACCAAGAAGAATCATGAAAACTATGACTTTTTAGTCCCACTGGGTGTGCCAAAAATGTTATATACTGAATTTGTGCCTCTGATCTCAAGCTCTCATAGTCTTGATAATCCAATATAACATGGGGCTCATCTCAAGGTTGTGGGACCTTTTGCTAACCGAGATGAGACCTCCAAATTCTAGGCTGGTTCCTCTTGGATAATCACCCTAATTTGCTCTTAGATAGGAAATGTAAAACTTTTGAGGGAAAGGGATAGAAGGAGTGCATGGAAAGGGAAATAACTGAAAGAAAATCTACCTACTAGGTGATGCACTGAATCTAGGGTTTGGATCTCAGTATAGAGGGGTGAAATCAATGGAGGAATCAGGTCTAATAAGTCACCACTCACTAGATAGGTTTGCATAAATATTTCATAGGAAGGCTTGAACAGAAAACTTAGCCTATGACCTACAAACAAACATCCTTCTCTGCAACTAGGTGTAGGAATAAGACAAGAACTGCTAGGGGCTGTAGCATACCCACAAAACATCTAAATCAGATCAGACACAGTAACACACAAACTTACAGAAAATGAGAGGGACTGGGAACCCCAATTTCTATTAAGAACATTCATAAACTTCAATCCAATAATAGACAAGCCAAACAAGGAATGCATGAGGACAACAAAAATGTCACAAAATGCTTTTCAATATCTGAATTATCAATGAGAAATTATAGGATGTGGAAAACCAGAGAGCAGAAAGAAATGCTACAGATAGTTCTCCAAGAAAAGTCTTTCTTTTTACAAAATGTGAATTCTGAGCACTACAGGCTCCAAAAAAAGAATTATATACATCCCCTACACGCAGGCAGAAATCAAAATATCTCCTTAGGGTTACATAAATCTATAATAGAATAATCAAAACCCTAAACTAGTCACTTCTGATCATAAATATTCATGAAAATATCTCAACCGATCAGATATGCCTTTGTGTGCCCATGCCTAATCCTGCTCATAGACAAAAGCCTTGACCTGACAACCCCCTACAAGCCCACTCAGCTATAAAGGCTCCAAATCTAATTAGATATTGGAAAGGACTCAAAAGGGCACCCAAACCTCCTTCATCAACAACACAACCTGCAACCGCCCTGGCGACATCAATTTCTTGAGCTACCTATGCTTGCAACATTCATCTTGGAAGAAACCCTATGAAAAATGGTTGCACCACCTTGAAAAAGTACTGGTCGCATGATCACATGAACTCAAAAAACCTCATGTGATCAGGCGACCAGCCTCTTAGAAGCTATCTCTACTTTGCACACGTCAACCGGATCCAATGCTGGACAAAACCCCTGCAGAAAACTTCAAATTTGGGCCCCAACGGTTACCATTTCTTCCTTTAAACCTCAGCTATTGATCACATTTCTCCCAATAAATCAGACGATCTGGATCATCCCCAAAATAGTCGCAAGCCCTTATGAAATGTCAAAGTCCACATCGCCAGTCAAGAGCCAATTGGAAGCGAGCATACCGACATGTCAGCATCCATGCAAACTTAACATTAAGTTAGCCCCTGGTTCATTTTCACTTTAATCGTAGAGTTTCTTAACTTTCCTTAACCCTAGCCAGATCCAGTGACCACGCGAAAACTCTAACTATGCAACTGCACATCCACAAACTAAGATTCCAATCAGACGGTGAGCGTAAGATCTCATACCCTTCAAATATTATTTTCGATCATGCGCTAGCTGTAGATCCTATTAGAACTGGGACCCCACCAAACACGTGTTTACTCACAAATCCCCATCAGTATATGACAACTAATAGAAGATGAGCATATCAGCAAGAAAGAACCCACCGTCAGAGCCTCAATAATAAAGCAAGATCGACGGTTGTTGCATGATCGCGAGGCATAAGAATATTCCATTAGATCATGTGCTAGCCATAGATCTTACTTTATTTTTAACCGCATAGCCAAGACCGCCAAACATCTAGAGACTTAGCAACTAAAGGAAAGATAAATACCCACCAGGTCACAAGATGCTAAGGACTTAACCACCAGAAATGAGAGATTGCACGAACACACAGTCGCAAGATCGCTGAATAAAATTAACCGCCAGGCCCAAGCATGATGTTAACCTTTAACTTAACCCAATCTTTTCTAGAGACTTAGCGACAAAGGGATTCACTAAATCTCATAATCCTTTTACTAACTAGTGTTAAACCTTGAGAACCCATGACTAAAGTAATCTCTAAGTCATTGAATAACTTTCTTTACCTCTAGGTTTATCTGGCAACTGTGAGAGATCCTTCAACTGTGCAACCACACAAAACCTACCAACCCTGGGCCCACAATAACCTTCATTGATCGCCAGTAAGCTTGTCACATGATCACAAGGGCAAGGAATATTCCTTGTGAACATGTGACAACCGCGAGAGTTTTGAGAAGAGCCAGCCACGGGGCCCCACCAGGTCGGAGCTGCACACTTAGAAAATGAATGCTGCTAGAGGAAGAAGTCTGAAACATAGAAGGGGTCAAAAACATAGAAGGTTTTTGAGTGAAGGTCAAAAACACATTGAGCTTTCAGACTAAAAGGTAGAAACATCCTGAGCCTTCATAGAGAAGCTCAAAAACACACTGGGTTTTCGACACTTGAGGAGTTCCTTGGAAAAAATAGGACCGTGGCCAAAAATGAATGATAGGGAAATTTTGGGCAACAATAATCTTGATGTATAAGCTTAGACACATAACAAAATCAAGAGAAATATGGATTATGCTATCCTATCATATCCAATATATGCTTATTACAAAATACATGTGAGCTAGCCTGATTACCTAGGCAAGAGCTCATAGAAGGCATGGACATGGTTGAGACAAGTATCTCAATCTAGAGGAAGTAGAGTCCTAATAGAACTTGGCCATATCCAACAAGAGGATAGAGTCAAAGTATGACTCATCAATATCTCCTAGTAATAATATCTAAAATAAATAAACCCTCCTAATAAATAAGTTCCCCTAAGTAAACTTAATATAAGAGTGAAATGGAAAAGAACCATTTACTCTAAAACCCCCTCTTAAGTGCAACTTAGGGAGTACACTAATGCAATACATAACTTAGGGGTCTTGAAAAAAAATCCATGCTAGGTACCCATGTACACTAAAATGAAACCTCTCATAACCAGAGAAAAGGAGAAAAACCCAGTGGGAGAAAACTCATCTCTAAAAGAGAGTAAATAAAAAAATTGAAAAGCTCTAGAAGAAGGAGACACCAGTCACACCCCAAGCAAAGCATGTAAATCAATGCACTTTCTCTTAGTGAAGGGTTTGGTGAAGATTCCTATAGTCTTATTAGATGTTAGGCATTATTAAAGGTTAGGGACCTTCTCATGAATCAACTATCAAATGTAGTGCATGTTAATATCAATGTACTTGGTCCACTGGTGATGGACCGAATTGCAAGAAATATGAATTACACTTTGATTATCACAAAAGATGACTGTTGACTTACATAAGGGAATGTCAAACTTGGTGAGGATTTTCTAAAGACAAATGGCCTCTGTAGCTATATTAACTACTCCTCAATACTCAACTTTAGTGGATGAAAGAGAAATGGCAGATTACTTCTTGCTTGACCAAGAAGCTGGACATGAACCAAGATAGTTGCAATACACCAAAGTAGACTTTTGATCCTGAGAGTTACCCACCCAATATGAATCTATATATCCTACTAGGTCAATATCCACACCTAGTAGATAATGAATCCCATAACTGTGAGCACCCTGGATATAATGAACAATCCTCTTAGCAACTTTCCAATGCAGCTCATGTGGCTCCTGCATAAGGTAAGAGACCATTCCCACAACATATAAAATACTAGGTCTCATATGATTCAAATATATAATGCTACCAACCAATTCATGATATAAGGTAGCATCAACCAAGGGTGAAGAAAAAGAAGCCTCGAGTTTGACCCCTAACAAAAATAGAGTCGATGCAGACTTATAATCAACCATGCAAAATTTAGAGAGAATATCATGAACATACTTAGGCTATCCAATGAATATACTGGAAGGTGACTAAGTAATCTCAATCCCTAAGAAGTAGTGGAGAAGGTCTAATTCAAATATCAAGAACCGATCATGAAGGGTAGTTTTGACTATCGTGATGTGGGATGAGTGGTTCTCCATGAAAAATAAGTCATTAACATAGAGGACAAGGAAAGTGAGAGCATCATCCTGATACAAAATGTAGACATTTAGATCAAAATGGCACTGAGTGAACCCAATTGATAAAAGGAAGGAGTCCATCTTGGCATACCAGGCTTGAGGATTGTATTTGAGTCCATAGAGAGACTTGCAAAGGTGACAAACAAGTGAATGATCCTAGACAAACCCTTGTGGTTTCTTCTCCTCTTGAAGTTCACCATGAGGAAAAGCACTCTTCACATCCATCTGATGAACTTCTCAATGATGGGATGCAACAATGGAAAGGAAAATTTGGATGGAATTCATCTTAGCAACAGTTGTAAAGGTCTCAGAATAATCAATTCTAGGAACCTGGGAGAATCCTTTGACAACTAGGTAATCCTTACACTTATCAACTAGCCCATATGAAACAAACTTTGTCTGATTCATCCACTTGCACTGAATAAGTTTTCTTCCTTTAGAAAGAGGGACTAAATCCCAACTATGGTTCCTTTCTAAGGAATAGAACTTCTCTTGCATTGTAGCATCCCACTTAGGGATACCAGAATCATCCCTAAAGGATTATGGATCATAAGCTATATTAATAAATGGATGTGGATCTTTCTCAAATTGTGAGCTTTTTCTTCTCTCATCTAAAGGATCACCAACCCAATCACCCATTAACTCCAATGCCTAACAAGCCCAACAAGGCCCAATAGCTTAAGCATGTGAATAATCTAGAGTTGAATCATCATCCTCTAAATGATGACTAAGAGATGAGGAATATGGATCCTCGTCATCCTTTGAATGATGACTAAGAGAGGATGAAGATAGATCATCATCATCATCATTTGAAGTAGAAGAAGACTCCTCATATGGATTATGAGGATGAAAAACCTTAGAAGAACTATTATCATACATTCATGGTGTCTCCATAGGAATGGATGATGGAGAAGTGATAGAATAGGAACATGAGGTATCTTCAACAAAATGAACACTCCTCTAGATGAAAATATCATCTATGGTGAGATGGAGAATCCTATAACCTTTGACACAATCTAGATACCCAACAAATATACAAGGCCTACTCTATGGATCCATAGCCTTGTATTTATCTATTGGAATATGGGCCCATGTAGAAGACCCAAAAACTTTAAAGTGTTTAACTATATGTTTCTGACTGGTCCAAGCTTGAAAAGGAGAGACTACTTTCACAGCTTGATGAGGAACCCAATTCTAAATGTAACATGCATAGTTGATGGCCTTTTCCCAATATTGAGGTGTCAATGATTTTGAGTGGATCATTCAATTGGCCATATCCTTTAAGGACTGATTCTTTCTTTTTGCAACTCCATTTTTTTGTAGAGTGTAGCTAATTGTGTGTTGAAGATCAATTCCTTTTGAGATACATAGTTTCCCATACCTTTGGTTGACCTATTTCCCCCCATTATCAGTGTGTAGAACCTTGATGGATTTCCTTATTTGTTTCTCTATAAAATCTTTGAATTCTTAAAAATATTCAAAGACTTTATACTTTTGTTTGAGAAAATATACAAATGTATATCAAGAAAGATCATCAATAAATGTTAAGACATACTTGGCTCTACTAAAGGAATGATGTGGAAATGATCATGTCACATCACTATGTACCAACTCCAAAAGATGTGTTGCTATCCATGCTTTCCCTTTATCATTTTTTTCCTCAAGATGCTTTCCAAGAATGCATCCTTGGCAAAATCCATTACAAAATTAAATAGAAGGCAATCCTATAACCATATCACGCTGACTGAGTGGCTACAAGTAGCAGTGGTTCAATTGGAAAAATTGTTGATACCACAAATTACTCACCTCATCTGAGTGAGTGAGTAATGAAATTGAAGGAGAATCAGGAACAAAGTGAGAGAAGTGATACAATATAGACTGATGATCTTCCGTTCCCACTACAACTATAGATCCATTGTTCATCTCACTAATAACCACTTTGTCTAGAGTAAACTCAACCCACTTGCTAAAGCATGTATGATTAATTTGATAGACATATAGGAGATTAGTTGACAGAGATGGAACACAAAGGACATCACAAAATGTTCCTTCTCTCATGTCTGTAGACCCTCTCACATGCACTTCAGTAGGAGTATCATCACCCAAAATAATGGATGGTGTAGAACATGTGTACTCCAAGGAGGAAAATATTTCTTTGAATGAATCCATGTGGTGTGAAGCACCTGAATCAATTATCCTAGAATCTAGTTTTGAGGAAACAACAACTAGGTTCTTATCCTCTCTTTTCTCCTTACTTGTGTCCTTTGAAGAGTCTTGTGATGAACTTGACTTTAGAGAATTAAGAACCTTAATGTTTTTCTTTTGAAGAAGATGAGACAAGTGAGCAATTTTCTTCTTAAAACATTTATGTTCATCATGGCCAAGTTTCTTACAAAAATAGAACATTATCTTCTCCTTCTTGGTCTTCTCACCTTTTGAAGAATATTCTTCATTTGTTTCTATTGGGGAAACCACTTTCTTTTCTTGCTTCTTTTCTCCTCTATACTTTTGTTTCTTCTCTTTTTGAGAAGGCCCTCTTTGTTCTTGGGTGCCCTAATTTGCAGCCAAGGAATGAGACATAGATGGATTAATTTTTTCCATATAAATCAAGTTTTTTTATTCCTTCATGATTTTATTTGCAAACTCATCAAGAGAAGGCATTATATAGTTGGTTCCTAAAGAAATTTTTGTTGCATAGAAAGAAGAAACAAACACTGAATAAGTGGGACCAAGTTTGGAAAGAATACTAAGAATTAGTTGTGAATATTTCTTCTCAATTCAACATCCTTTTAATTGCACTCTTAAAGCCTTCAATTTTGTGAATAAATTTTTAATTGTGTCAAAGTTACAAGGGTTTAACCCTATCAATTTATTCTCCAATTGATTCCCTCTTAATTCATCTTGATTAATGAACAACACTTTTAATGTGTCCATAAATCATGTGTATTTGTAGAAGAATCAACATGAAATAAAGGATAAGGAGATGTGGCTATTCAAAGAGTGTCATATGTTTCATCACATTTGCTAAACCATTTAGAATTTTCTACTAGTAGTGATGGTTCAGTTTCAACACCCATTGTTACTCTATATAACCCCAACTTCTTAAGATAGATTGTCATTTTAGACTTCCACTCATAGTAGTTATAGGGTGTGAGTAATGGTATTGTTGATTGATCCATTTTAATGTAGAAAATGAAATTGTAGTGTGAAAAAGAAGAGAGACAAATCACACAAGATGAAAGTACACAAGACCACACAAGATGACTCCCCCTTTTTACTAGATAAAAAATTCATCCCCCTAGATATTTATAGGTTGGAACTTTATAGTTCAGTGTGCTTATAGAGATCTTTTTCAAGTTACAATCTTCAATAGTCTCATAATGGCCAAAATTACAAGTTTTGATACAAAATGAACTAGAGATAAAATATGAAAAAATAACCTCAGTAGATACATAGTATAGTTCACTAGCTTTCCAATGGAATCTTTTTTTTTTTTGAAAAAAAGAGCACCAGAGTGAAAGTTATGGAAAAATGAACAAATTTTGCGCTCCATGCAAAAAAGGGGTAAAATGGAAAAGAAAAACTAGATTTAAATCTCCTCTAATGTGTAGAGCTCGTCTCTAGCTTTTTGATGATATTTGTTTTGCCAATTTTTGACTCCGTATGTGACAAAATGAAGCTCCATAAATTGCAAAATGTAAGATCATATATGTAAAGACATGAAAATCTACAAATTGTGATCCATCTGGCCACCAAAATAAAAATCTAATGCCACCATTAGAAAATTCATGAGATTCTAGCCTAAATAAAAATAATAATCCTTGAAAAAAGGATTAAAAATGAGCAAGATATGAGAATTTGAAATCAAACTACAAATTCAAAAACTCTAATGGTGAAGGCAAAATAATTTAAACTAGTGCTAATGTAAGAAAACAACTAGATTAAATTTGAAGGTCGTATAATCGTCATCGTAAAATGTCATATCCCACTAGTTTTGATGGATGGATGGTCGTCAATGTTAAGGTGTGGTAATGCTAACTATATGTTGATGGAGGCAGGAGGTGATGTGGTTGGTCACATGGAGAGAGGTATTAGCTGGCATCACCAGTGGCGATGCTAAGGTGGTGATGGTGGTAGTGGGTGGCATCACTTTGGTTTCACATGACTATTAGTGAGATGCAATGATGGGCCCCTGCAATGAAAAGGGCCTAATTTTATATAAAAAATCATTTCTTGGGCCTCTGGGATGTAATGCCAGGCTCCTTTCGGCCTAAAAATGCTCTGTTTGCATGTTGTTCTCCAGATTAGAGCTACAAACATGAGATTTTTAATTGATGCAAACAATCTCAAATTGGATGAAATGAAAGCCAATCTTTTCTTTCTCAAACCTTCTAGATGCAATGGAATAGTTAGAAATCCTCTCTAGATCCTTAAAAGTGTGGCAATCTCTAGACAAAAAAAAACAACATATATGCACAAATAGAGACTGGTAGATCTTAATAAATATTGTTATTCTCTAGATCATACAAAACACAAGAGAAATAAAACAAGATTTTCCGAGACCTATATGTAATATAAACTTTAAAAAGTAGCTCTGATACCATGTTAGAATATGACAAAAATCATAAATAACCCAAAATCTAATTGAAAGTGTTAGATCACAAATTAGAAATAAACAAGAAGAATAAAACTATTTCATAATATTGATGTATATGCTCAGAGGAATAACAACATCAAGGAAAATATCTATTATGCTATCCTAGGATATTGATGCAGGAGCATCCTGGGTGTAAGAGCAATCTTGCATCACCCAAAAAAATATTTCTATTTTTGTATTCAATAAGGGCTATCTTGTGCAGAGCTACTATTTATGGAAACTTTCTATTTTTAGTAAGTTGGTCTTACGATCTCAGAATGTTCTAATTTTACATGTGGAGGTTCATCTCAGTCATATCAGCCTGCCAGCAAAGTTTCATGGCTATCTGAGGTCTAGTTTTGAAGATGTTGAAGATTTTCGATATTGGCAGCAGGGTACAGAAACTTTGAACTTAGTTTTGAAGGCTTTAGAGGCTCCAGATGAGGTCGAAAAATTGGGTGATGAGCACTTTGCACCGGTCAAGCCTATAGAGAGCTTCATGGCATTTTTGAAATGGGGTTATAATAGTCAATCGAGTCAACTGGTAATGACTTATGGTCTCTGGAAGTTGAGCCACCTGAAATGGCAAAAAATAATTTTCTTTCAAAATTTCTGTTCAGGTTTCAAAACTCATTTTGAGCCGACTTTGATGTAATAAATTGTAAAATAAAATAATTATAAGTTTGGTCGGCCCTTAGGGCTAAATTTCTAGAACCTTCTCGGGCGGTGGAAATTGCCTATATAAAGAAGGCCCGTAGTGTTGTCTAGGGCAGTTCTGGATAGTAGATCTGGGTATTGATTCGAGGCTTTGTCCTACAGAATATTGTAAGGGAATGCCCATGTGGCTTTACATATTGTAATTCTGAAAGCTTGTAATTCCACATTTATGGAGATAGTAAGAAGCCAATTTTCTGTTCTTGCATATTATTGTTGTTGTTTCTCTATTTCTGTTATGTGTTTGTGGTATTAAGGGGAGCACCCTTCATCAAGTGGTATCAGAGTAGGAGTTCTTGAGTGTGTAAACAAATCGCCGACTGTGAGGCAGTTTGCACTAGGACCGTGGTTAGGGTTTCAACGTGCATCACGAAAATGCCTCCACGAAGAGAACGTGGCAAAAGAGCTGGTGCTGTGACACCTGAGGTTAGAGAGCTGTAGAGACAAGTGTGAGTATTGCAAGGAGAGATTCACAGAGGAATGAATCTTAATGTCAGAGACGAAAGCAAGGATGAAGCCGAAGAAGAATATCAAGAAGGAGAAGCCAAAATTGTGAACCAGGAGGAAGAACGACTTTTTCGGGTATTTTCAAGATTGGGAAAAGACCTAAGATTGAGGTTTCTACATTTTCTAGAAATCTTAACCCAAAGGAATTGATTGACAGGATCAATGAATGTGAGAAATATTTTGAGTATGAAGATGTTGAGGATCTTGATAGGGTCAAATTTGCAAAGGCCAGACTGAAAGGTCATGCGAAGATCTGGTGGCAAGAAATTCAATTGGAGCAAAATAGGAGAGGGAAAGATAAAATCACAAGATGGGATCAGATGGTGGATAAATTAAAGTGATAGTTCATTCCTATTGATTATGAGCTTGACCTACTAAAGAAAATGGAAAGTTTGAAGCAAGCATGAAGATCTGTTCAAGAGTATACAAAAGAGTTCTATCGACTCCTTATTAGAATAGGCCATGCAAAAGCTGATAAGAAGAAAGTTGCCCGATACCTTAATGGGCTAAGGCCAAGCATTCAGGAGGAGTTGAATCTAGTTCGAATGAATAGTATTGAGGAGGCATACCAGTTTGCCCTAAAAGTAGAGGAAAAGCTGAACAAGAAGCTTGAGAGTAGACAAAATGGAAGAGATCATGGTGGAAGTTCTGGGGGATGGTCATATGTTGGCCAAAATGAAGATCTGAAAAAGAAGGATGAGGCCAGTAGCAGCCAGAATCAGAGAGGAAATGATTCCAATCATTTCCAAGATCAGAATAATAGAGATTGGAGAGGAAGAGGAAGAGGACAAGGTTCAGGAAGAGGAGGCTTCTGTGGAACATGTTTTCACTATGGAGAAGAAGGTCATAGGGCATTTGAATGTCCTCAGTGCCAAGGCAAAATAGACAGGAGAAATGAAGGTTAGGCTAGAGTTGCACATGTAGATGAAGATGCCAGATCATCAAATTCTGAAGATGCTGAAAGAGGAGAAATGCTAATTAACAGAAGAGTCTTGCTGAGTGGTGAGAATGAACCTAAACAAAGGAGGATCTTGTTTCGCACTAGATGCAAGTGTGAGGGTAAATGTTGTTATGTGATTATCGATAGTGGAAGCACTGACAATTTGGTGTCAAAAAAGATGGTGACAAAGTTGAAGCTCAAGAGACAGAAACACCCACATCCATATCGAATTACCTAGGTGCAGGATGACCACAAGGTCATGGTCAGTGAACAGTGCCTAGTAAAGTTCAAGATCGGCAGGTACCAAGATGACGTACTATGTGATATAATATCTATGGATGCATGTCATATGTTGTTGGATAGACCGTGGTAGTTTGATAGATGTGCTGTACACGATGGTCATGCGAATACCTATTCACTGACAAGGGATGGAGTGCAACATAAGCTAAAGCCATTGAAGGAGACCGAAGAAAAGGTATGTGGTAATGCAAGAATAACATTTGTTGATGGAAGAAAATTCCTAGATGGTATGAGGCATGAGCATGTGTATTTTGCTTTAATTCTAAAAGCTAGTAAAGAAGAAGTAGAGGATGTACCTGTAGATGTTGTAGATTTGTTGGATGATTTTTAGGATATTGTATCTGATAATGTACCTAATGGATTACCACCTATAAGGAAGATCAGTCATCAGATGGATTTGATTCCATGAGCCAGTTTGCCAAACAAGGCAGCACATAGAATGACACCAGTAGAAAGTGAAGAGTTGAATAGACAAGTACATGAGTTGTTACAGAAGGGATTGATTCAGGAGAGCCTGAGTCCATGTGCTATACCAGTAGTATTAGCACCAAAGAAGAATTGAGAATGGAGGATGTGTACAGATTCTAGAGCAATAAACAATATCACAATCAAGTATAGGTTTCCATTACCACGAATGGATGATATTATGGACTGTTTGAGTGGAGCTGTGTATTTCTCAAAGATAGATCTAAAGAGTGGATATCACCAGATTTGGATCAGAGAAGGAGATGAATGGAAGACTGCCTTCAAGACAAAGGAAGGACTGTATGAGTGGTTAGTCATGCCTTTTGGGCTAACTAATGCACCGAGCACTTTCATGCGGCTCATGAATGAGGTTCTGAAAGAATTTTTGGGAAAGTTTGTCATTGTTTACTTAGATGATATTTTGATCTTTAGCAAGACATTGGAGGAAGATATGATGCATATTCGTATGGTGTTTGAGAAGCTAAGAGATGAGAAATTGTTGATTAATTTAAAGAAGTGCAGTTTTGTGAAGAAAGAGTTAGTGTATTTGGGATTTGTAGTTTTAGCAGAAGGTCTAAAAATGGACCCAGAGAAGGTACAGGCTATCCTTGAATGGCCTACTCCAAGGAGTGCTACCGAGGTAAGATCTTTTCATGGTCTAGCTAGCTTTTATAGAAATTTTATCAGAAATTTTAGCAGTATTTATGGACCCTTGGCTGAAACAATGAGCGGATAGAAAAGAGTCTAAGTGGACTAATGGGGCAGAAAAGAGTTTTCAATTGTTCAAACAAAAAGTTACAGAACAACCTATTTTAACACTTCCAGATTTTAATAAGGTGTTTCAAGTAGATTGTGATGCTAGTGGTATTGCAATAGGAGCTGTTATGAGCCAAGAAGGTAAACCTGTTGCTTATTTCAGTGAGAAGTTAAATGATGGCAAGAGGAAGTATTCTATTTATGATCAGGAATTTTATGCTATAGTTCAGGCATTAAATAAGTGAAGACATTATCTGCTTCCTGAAGAGTTTGTCTTGTATACTGATCATCAAGCTTTGCAATATTTGAATAGTCAAGGAAAGTTGAATCAGAGGCATTTGAAATGGGTTGAGTTTTTGCAAAGTTATACATTTGTTTTGAAACATAGAAGTGGAAAGTCTAACAGGGTTGTAGATGCTCTTAGCAGAAGGCAACTATTGCTGACAGAGATGAAGATTGAGGTGGTTGGGTTCAAGGAACTCAAGAATTTGTATCCAGAGGATCTTGATTTTGGTGGAGCTTGGAAAGCTTGTAAAGAACCTGTTACTCTAGATAGGACGAAGTGGCTGGATTTGATCATCCAGGATGATATGCTATTCAGAGGGAGTCAGTTGTGCATTCCAAGAAATTTTATGAGGGAGAATCTCATCAAAGAGAAGCATAGTGGAGGATTGGCTAGACATTTTGGTCGTGATAAAACCCTTGCTTTGGTTAGTAAAAATTATTATTGGCCACAGTTACAGTAAGATGTGAAGAAGTTTGTATAGAGTTGCAGAGTATGTTAGATGGTGAAGGGAGTGAAGCAGAATACAGGGTTATATCATCCATTGCCTATACTAGAGAAGCCTTGGGAGGATATCAGTATGGACTTTGTTCTTGGTTTACCGAGGACACAGCGGGGACATGATTCAATTTTTGTAGTAGTTGATAGATTTTCAAAGATAGCACATTTCATTCCCTGCAAAAAGACTAATGATGTTGTTCACTTAGAAAAATTGTTTTTCAGAGAAGTAGTGAGACTACATGGTTTGCCAAAGACCATAGTTTCAGATAGAGACACTAAGTTTGTTGGATATTTCTGGTGTACATTGTGGAAGAAGTTGAAGACAGATTTGAAGTTCAGTTCATCACATCATCCACAGACTAATGGATAGACAAAGGTGGTGAATAGAAGTTTGGGAAATCTACTGAGATGTTTGGATGGAGATAAGCCAACAGGATGGGATTTGATTTTACCACAGGCAGAATTTGCATACAATAATTCTATCAACAGGAGCACTGGTAAATCACCATTCTAGATTGTATATGGAAGTAGTCCAAGAAAAGCATCTGAATTGAGAAAGATAGATAAAGGAGAAATAAGTAGTACTGAAGCTGAGGATTTTGTAGAGCACTTGAAGAACATCCATGAGGAGGTGAGGAAGCATATTACCAAGATGAATGTGCAGTATAAGGCTAAGGTAGATGAGAGAAGGAGGCATAAGGAATTTCAGGTTGGAGATGAAGTCATGGTTCATTTACGAAAGGAGCGATTTCTAGTTGGTACATATAACAAGTTAAAAATGAAGAAGTTTGGTCCATGTAAGATACTGAAGAAGCATGATTCAAGAAATGCATATGAGATAGACTTGCCTAGTGAGCTGAATATTTCACCAGTGTTTAACATTTTAGATTTGACAGAGTATCATGAAGGAGGTGTTGAAGATGAGGTTGCAGCAGCACAGTGGAGTATTCCAGCAACTAGTTTAGATATCAAGGAGATTGAAGACATACTAGACAGTCGTGTTGGCAGAAGCACGCACAAGGAACAGGACATATGAAGAGTATTTGGTCAAATGGAAAAGATGACCTATTGAAGATTCATCACTGCTAACAAAGGAGGAGATTAACCATCTTGGTTTTTCTCTGCACACCTGAGTCATGACAGGGTCACTTCTCAAATTACCCTGGGTGTCTGATGCAGGAGCATCCTGGGTGTAAGAGCAATCTTGCATCACCCAAAAAAATATTTATGTTTTTGTATTCAATAAGGGCTATCTTGTGCAGAGCTGCTATTTATGGAAACTTGCTATTTTTAGTAAGTTGGTCTTACAATCTCAGAATGTTCTAATTTTACATGTGGAGGTTCATCTCAGTCATATTAGCCTGCCAGCAAAGTTTCATGGCTATCTGAGGTCTAGTTTTGAAGATGTTGAAGATTTTCAGTATTGGTAGCAGGGTACAGAAACTTTGAACTCAGTTTTGAAGGCTTTAGAGGCCCCAGATGAGGTCAAAAAATTGGGTGATGAGTGCTTTGCACCGATCAAGCCTGTAGAGTGCTTCGTGACATTTTTGAAATGGGGTTATAATAGTCAATCGGGTCAACTGGTGATGACTTATGGTCTCTGGAAGTCGGGCCACCTGAAATGGCAGAAAATAATTTTCTTTCAAAATTTTTGTTCAGGTTTCAAAACTCATTTTGAGCTGACTTTGATGTAATAAATTGTAAAATAAAATAATTCTAAGTTTGGTCAGCCCTTAGGGCTAAATTTATGGAACCTTCTCAGGCGGTGGAAATTGCCTATATAAAGAAGGCCCGTAGTGTTGTCTAGGGCAGTTCTAGGTAGTAGATCTGGGTATTGATTCGAGACTTTGTCCTATAGAATATTGTAAGGGAATGCCCATGTGGCTTTGCATATTGTAATTCTGAAAGCTTGTAATTCCACATTTGTGGAGCTAATAAGAAGCCAATTTTCTATTCTTGCATATTATTGTTGTTGTTTCTCTATTTATGTTATGTGTTTGTGGTATTAAGGGGAGCACCCTTCATCAAATATCCAATATATCTCAAATATATTCTTATTACAAAATACATGTGAGCTAGCCTGTTTATATAGGTAAGAGCTCATAGGAGGCATTGTCATGTTTCAGACAAGTGTCTCATCCTGGAGGAAGTAGAGTCCTGATAAAACTCAACCATATCCAAGGAGAGGATAGAGTCAGAGTATAACTTATCCTTATCCTTATCAAAAAAGAGGATAGTTTCAAAGTATGGCCCATCAAAATCTTGGAATAATAATATCCAAAACAAATAAATCCTCCTAATAAATAAGTTCACCTAAGTAAACTTAATGTAAGAGTGAAATGGAAAAGGACCATTTACTCTAACAAGATGCACAATAGGCTTGTTAAGGCAAAAAAGAACTTATAGGTAGATCCTTGTAATGAAGAAGGTTTACTTTCCCTTAGTAAAGCTAAAGATACCCTAAGGAAGATACAAAATATTTTAATCTAAGGGCTCATGAAAAGGGCCAAAATGAATTGGCTTGAGCATGGGGACAAGGGTTCTAAGATTTTCTTCTAGCTTATTGAGAGTAAAGAAACAAAATAAAATATCAACAATATATGGGAAGGGGATATGAACATCTCTAGTTAGTCTGATATACATGTACATAAAGAAAAAATAAATAAATTATACAAGGTATATGCAATGGTTTTGTCGACCGTTTCTTAACAAATAATGAAAAGTAAGATGACCTAATAGGCTCAAGTAGTACTTAAGCACTAAGTGAGTGCAATGATCATTCACTGTTATGATTAAGAGTGAAATAAATTCAGGGAATTAATCTAATGATGCAAGATAAATGACTAAAATAAGCTAAATTTTGTAGTTTTGGGAAAATATAGACATATAGAAATAGATAGGAACTTGTAGTGATTATAAATGAAAAGATAGAAACTGTATTGACCTATGCACTGAATCTAAAGTTGTTTTGATAAGAACAAAATTCCCTCAACATTTTATTTCCAAGAATAAGAAGCCTAGGCATTCTATTCCCTGGAAATATACCTAGAATTTTGACTGACAATCTCATAGATCATGATCTTTCTAGAAAAGATCTAACAGTTACATTGCCTATACCTCCACATGAAAAAATAAGGAAAAGGTTGTGGAAAGAGTTTTTCCTTGGTCAAAACCCTATATAGGAATCAACCTTGAAAGTGAAATAAGATTGCATAAAGGAAAGTAAAAAATTCAAAGGTAAATATTAGATCTACCTTTCCATTAGCTTCATGAATGGATACTGAGATCACACATATCCATCAAGATGATTGAATATTTCTTTGTTGACCTTGGAGTATAGAAAGGAATCAAGGAGTCCATCACAAATGGATGTTTCTATTAATGTCACTCCTAGATCTTAAAATACTTGATTAAACACTTTCTATGGAGGAAGAATGAATGGATGCACAAAGGATATTCTTATTTGTTTGACAAATCCTCTACTTGGCCATCATGGGAAAGAAAATTTCTACAATGGATAACAATTTCTTTAAATTTCCTTGGATGGTTGAAGAGAAACTAGATATTGTATCCTTTCCTTCAAATCTTAAATTTTCTTAATTGATTGATTGCCTTCTTGTTCATAGATAGATTGTCTATATTCTTGGTTTCTTATAATAATGAGGCTCAAGATAGGGTGTTTATATACCTCATCACACCTTTTGGGATTTAAAATTATGCCATACTGACCATGGGATCTAATTTCCCACTGAAACACCACAACGGGGCTCCGACTCAAAGTTTGGCCCAACCCTTAGGGAAAAAATGTTGCTAGACATTTTTCTCCTAGGAGAAAGCACCAAGATTTCAATGTAAATCTAGGAAGACATCCTATAGATGCTAGATCGAGCATGACAGATATAAAAGCTTGACATTTCCAAAATAGGGCCTAACTAAGCATCCAATTATGGGGGATAACTTTTTAGGATGATACATTTATCTCCCACTTTAGTTGGAGTATGAGAAAAACTCATGCTCATAATAAAGTAGATCAATACATTGGAAAAACTTTGTCAAGGTAATAGAGACAAGGAAATACCAAGCCCCTAAGTGACTTAGGTTCTCATCAAATCCAAAACCAAGATAAAAGAAGAAATGCTTTGAGAGAGAGAGAGAGAGAGAGAGAGAGAGAGAGAGAGAGGACCAACTAGTTTATTAAGGTATTTCCTTACTATGGATCATGCAAAGGGAAAATGTTGTTGCAAAAGATAGAATTGATAATCTAGCAAGATATGAGATGCTAGTCAATGGGCCATCAAAAGGCATCAATCCTTAAGGAAATCATGTCTACATTAAGGGATCCAAAAATGTGGTCAGTCAAAGGACCAAATGAAAATGGTCAATCAAAGGACCAAAAGAAAGAGAGAACAATGTATCATTCTTAGGATTCATTGAATAATGCATAGGGCATGAAATGATGAACACAAGGAAAGATTTGTCTCCTTAGCCATCTACATAAGGGGTTATATCAAATTATAGTAATGACTTTAATAGTTTATACATGCACCTAAAAGAGATGTTTCCACTATGAGATACCCCCACTTGAAAGGAAAAATTCAAGGAAATGAACACATGATAAAAGAGAGAACAAAAGAGATCTACTAACTTTGGAGTTATTATGATAATATGATAACTCATGTGTATCAAAATTATATCAAAATGAACTATCATCATCCCCCAAAGGTAGTAAAACTACAAGAATAATGGAAGGTCACATAAGAGATACAAAGAAGAGTCTTTTTGGGCTAGCATTATGGATACCAAAAAGAATGGTAGCTACCATTTTGCATCATTCCTAATTACAAAACATAAAGACAAACAATTTAAAAATAGTGGCACATGCATAACATAACATTTATATGACATATAGAAGAAATGGGATACAAATAGATTAATGTCACAACACATTGATTCCTTTATCACCTTGGGCCAATAGAGAAAAAAGGGCCATTTAAAAAAATATAAGAAAAATATATAACAAGCAGAATATCACATGGAAGAACATTACAATAAGAAAACACAAAGGAATCCATTGTACAAGAGGATCTAATCAAGCATATTGCCTCCCCCCATCCCAATGTATATCAATTAGGGAAGGTGGGAAACATGCAAGAGGAGAAACATCAAGCTTGATAGAGGGAAGGATAGCCACTTCCAAACAAGGACCATGATCTAAGGATGAGTTACTTTGTTTATCACTAGGATTAGTAGAAAATCACTTTGCAAAACTAGCTAGTAAATCATGATTAATATCCATAATTTTATACCAATAACCAAAATCACTAGCATGAACATCATTTTCACTATAAATTTTTAAATCATTATTAAGGGTATGTGCAAGATCACGAGGGGCCAAAAAGTGGCGATGTAAAAAAATCCACTTTTCAGTCATCCAAAAGTGCATGAAAATGTATGTTGACTTTTTAGTAGGCCTAGGTGTCAATACACCTGGGCAAACTTGACACCAAAGTGTAAGCCTTCTTGGGTACCCAAAACTTATGGCATAAATCAAAACCCGTAAGCCATTTTCCTCATTTCTCCTCATGTTTTGGGTTTGGAAAATGGCTCCAAATATCATATAAATGATATTTTTAGGTACCTAATTGCAGCAACAACAAATTTGACTCCACAATTGATCTGGTAAGTAAATTCTTGCTATATCTTTATTAATTTATTTCATTTTCATGTTAAATGTAGTTTTTTTGGTTAAAAGAGGGTTTTGTATTGATTTTTTTAATAATATATGAAATCAATTTGAAATTTATATTTGTTTATTATTTAATCAGGTATGGCTGACAACAATGAAGATAATAACCCTCCCCCACAAAATAACGATCCCCAAAATAATCCAGAACCACTTCAAAACCCTCAATCTTTAGAGGATTTGATACAGGAGAACTTGAACACTATACGAGGCTTTAGAAACACATATCAAAATATACCTACCTTAGCTCCTATGTTTTCCACCCTAAATATCATTGTTGAAAACATTGACACCCTTATGCTGCAACATAATGCTTCTCTTCATTGGCGTGATGATATGCACGCCCAATTTGATCATGGGCTTGACCAAGATGGGGTTGCGGCCCTTAATATAACTAAGGAAGATATAGCCTCCCTTTTTGTTAATCCTAAAACCGAATTAAACATTGACCCCAAAAGGCCCAAATTATCAATAAAATGGTGCACAAATGAAGCAATGCACACACACTTTTGGGATCTATGGTGGATGGTTTTTGATAAAACACCCCATAGAAATTTGGAGCTCCCTTTCTATTTCATAAAAAAATTGTATGTTGAGTTTGTGCTTGGTCACAATATTAATTATTAGAGTATGCAGCCCAACATGGGTGTAGGTGGAGGAGCTCCTTAGACTAGGACATTTGCCTAGTGCAAAAAGGCCACTACCTTTGTCCCCCCCACTAATGTCGCACCCCCTCCTCCAGTGCAGCATCCCGATACCATTGCAGAGGCTACCTCACAAAGTATTAGAGCCATTCATTTGTTGAGTGATCAGTTGATTACACAGACCACTTATTGCCTCTTGGTGTGGATGATGCTGGCACATCGACATCTCACCGGAGTTCACATGTATGTGAGCCCCATATTTGTATTATATGCAAGAATATGTGCTTCATACCACTTACTAGTGCTGATACATATCAATATGTTATTGTTGCCCAAAATTTCCATTCTACAAATTTGGCCAAGTTTCCAGGTCTCTATTTTATCCCACCCTATTGCAACTTGTTTTCATTTGCGAAGTTGATCCATGAAGTTTTATGATGTGTGATCTGAACCTTATGATCTACAAAGTGTCATCGTGCTTCATCTCTAATCGCATAACCTAATTCACAATTCCTAGGAAGTTATTCAAGTTTTAATGTTGCTGGAATTGTTTGTGCACTACTGTGACTGAGTTCCAAAGAAATTTTCAGTGTCGAAAACCCTCTATGTTTTCAACCTTCGCTCTGAAAACTTAGTGTGTTTTTGACTTTCAACCCAAAAATCCTCTATGTTTTCGACCTCTTCACATTATCATACCAGTTCTTCCTAGCGATAGCATTCTTTTTATGTGCACAACTCTAACCTGGTGGGGCCCGGTGGCTGGCTTTCCTCAAAATATTGCGGTTGTCACATGTTTGCAAGGAATATTCCTTGCCCTTGCGATCATGCAATAGGATGACACTTGTCGGTGGGCCCATTCTTGATCTTCAAAGGTTAACGCTCGGTAAGATCTTGTGGCTGTCACTACACCGCTAAGGAAAGTTGATGCCTTTTTAAGCTAGCGGTATAACGACAACCGTCCGATGTGATCTTAGTCTATCATGGGTCCATTGTCAGAAGGGTCTCAGAAAGGCTAGGATCTACGGCTGGCATAAAAGTGTAAAGGATATTCTAGGGCTATGAGATCATACGCCTACTGTTAGATCGGTATCTCAAGTAGTGGGTCCAATGTCAGAAGGTTGCTACATGTATCTAAAATGGTGTAGTTTGATTGGTTGTTTGATGTGCAACATGGCCAATGTTAGTGGGCCCGTGGGGTCAAGAGTTTCTAAAGTAAAGTGTGGTTAGATCTCATGATTGTCATTATACTGGGGACCCAAAGTGCTCGATCGTTATCAAAGCGGTATAGCGACAACCATCTGATGGTGTACTTAGGGATGTCGGTCCAGTGACTTGTCAGAGATGCTGATTTGCTTGCATTTCATCAACTGTTGACTATCAAAGTGGCATTTGACTTGTCATGTAGGGATTTTAACAAATTCTTTCAGTGCATCTAGACCATTCATCTGTCGAGAAATGTTAGACATAGATAGAAACATTTTAAAATGACTGGTTAGCCATTGGTTTTCAAAGATTCAAATGTGTCTGAGAGGTTTTTGTCAAATTTGATTTGCAAACCACAGGTGGTGGGGTAGCTCAGAATTGATGTCATCAAGACATTTTCTGGTTGTGAGCATGATGATGGATGATCTGGTCGACGCTGCCATGGATTTTTGTAGGGTACAGTGTCGATGTTCTTGTGTCGATGAAGCATTAAAGAGTTGGCACCATTTTTACTTTCAAATTCATTCTTGCAAAGATCAGATTTGGGGTCTTTATGGCTTAGTGGGCTTGCAAGAGGTTGTCAGGTCAAGGCTTTTTGTCTGCAAGAAGGATTAGTATAGGGATGGACATGCAAAGGAAGATATATCTGATCTGTTGAGATATTTACTAGAGATACATTTATGATTAGAAGTGATGGTTTTAGGGTTGATTATTTTATGAAAAATTCATGTAGCACTAATTTAGATATTTTTTATTCCTGCCTATGTGCAGAGATGTATATAATCTTTTTTTGGAGCCTTTAGTGCTCAGAATTTGGCAATTATAAAAGGAAAGTCCTCTTTCTTAGAGAGAAATTTGTGGTATTTTTGCCCCTTTGGCTTTCTATAATTGTAATTCCCATTGATTATTCAGATATTACAAAGCATTCTATGACTTTCTCCTATCCTTATGCTTTCTTATGTCAATTATCTCTTATTGGTTTTCAGTATTTTTACATGTTTCTTAGTGATAGCTTAGGGTTCTTGGTCCTTCTCTTTTTCTGCAAATTTTGTGCATTGTTGTGGCTGATTGGATGTGAATGTCTTTGTGGGTATACTTTAACCCCTTAACAATCATGTCTCATTCCTATGCCTAGTTGTAGAAGTGGATGTTGTTTGTAGGTCATAAATTGTGCCTAAATCTTCAGTAATGCTATTTTGTGTGAAAATCCTCTTTCCCCTTAATAGCCTCTTTCTGTTATAGACTCCTTTTATGAAATACTTATGCAAGCCTATCCAAAGAGCTGAGATCTCCTAGACCTAATTCCTTCACTGGTTTCATCCCTCTATACTGAGATCCAAACCTTATTTTTGGTGCATCACCTAGTAGGTAGATTTGCTTTCAACTATTTCCCTTTCATGCATTCCTTCTACCACTTTCCCTCAAAAGTTTATTTTTCAATCAAGAAGCAAATGATGGTGATAATCCAAGAGGAACCAACCTAGAACCTGGAGGTTTCATCTTAGTTAGCATAGGTCCCACAACCTGGAGATGATTCCCAAGTTATACTGAGTTATCAAGACCAAGAGAGCTTGAAAAAAAGGCGCAAACTTAGTGTGTAACAATTCTGGCACACCCGGTGGGATGGAAGTTTAGATTCATGTTCAAGGTATGCTATTTCTGATATGCTAGTAGCACGCCATAGACCTAGAAGAGGTCATTCTGTTGCATATCTGGTGACTCTAGAAAGTCTACTATTTTCAAAGATCAAGTGTTGGTATGTTTTCAATCTTCATTTTTAAATTCCTACTGATTACATGAGTAGACATGTCAAGTTTCTATGGACAGTCAGGTTACTCACCATCTTATCATGAGAGTAATGCTCAATGGGCTGTTCAGCAGCCTTATCAAGGCCTAAAGCCTCCTTTTACACCAAGCTATTATACTTCTCAAGGGTATCAATATATCCAGTATGCCCCAAATGAATTTTCCCTTGTGCAAGGTTATGAGCAGGCTCTTAGGCAAGATGGATCATGGGCACAAGAGGCACAACCACAAATGCAAAGCCATCTTCCCCATCATGCTTACCACCCACCCTCCCCTTCTTAGCCTGATGAGAAACTGGTAAGGCAATTTCAAGAGAAGACAAAGAGTGCATTGCTTGATTTGATTAAGCAAGTGTCTGAGATTAGGGAGCAAAGAGAGTGGGAGGCTCAAAGTTATTATGAGGAGTTAGCTCCCTACCGAGAGATAGAAGCCCAAAGCTATGAGCAAGGGGTATCTACTTACCAAATGTCAAAGGTTCTTGTTGATGAGAAACAAGTAAGAAATTTCCAAGAAGAGATCAGACGCTAAGCTGACATTGAGACAGCAAGGTTAAGATCATAGATTGCTCAACAAGAGGCTCCTATGCCTAAAATTCCAAGCTAGAGGGCCCATCTATCTCAAGAACCTACACATGAGGAGCCTACTAAGCATCCTTTTCCAAGCTTTAAGGCAGCTATGCCTTTTATGTCTCCCTCTGAGCCCCCACAGTTTTGCATCCCAAGTTTTAAGGAAAAAAATTCTTTTCAAGAGCCTGTGCTTGAGATGCAGTCCACCACTCTGCAAGAGCAGCCCGTTTAAGAAAAAATTTCTTCCCAAGAGGCCCCTCTGGTTTCTCTAGATGATGAAGTAATGTGATACCCCAATGGACTCTACCTCCTGGCTGTCAGATGCCAAGTCTTTTCAAGGATACTAGTCTAGTGTCTGAGCAAGGACCTTTGGTAAATGAGCTTTCATTTGAAGAGGTGGAGAAGAAGTCTGAGGTATCAGTGCAGAGTGATGACCCTAGTGAAATGGAGTAGGAAGTTGAGGAGGTGGAGGTTGATGCTCAGCCTAAGCTCTTGGTTGGTTTTCTTGATGAGCTTCCCTTCTTTGTTGATGATGAAGAAGTGACCAGGCCATTACCTACGGGTGAAGGTCAATCAGAACAACAGGTCCACCATCAATAGGAGCTTGATATAGAAGAGGATGCCTTGTCCTTGTCAGATGAGCTGCCTAGTTTTGTTGAGAATGATGATGAAGATGTGATCATAGCCACCCCTTTGAAGTTGCATCAACTAGAAGAGATTGAACCTAAGGATATGCTGATTAATGAGCTTGATCTCATCTTTGAGGAGGAGATTTCCCAATGTGCAGAGGATAACCAGGGCCTTGACAAAGATTATTTGGGAAGCATCATAGGAGGCTTGTGTATGGAGCCTATTTGTAATGAGCCGTTGGCCTATTTACAAGAAGAAGATGATAGTCCCCTGTCCATAGATGATGAGTTGACCTGGCTATCCATGATGGAGGGCAACCAAGAAGATAAAGAAGAAGCCATCAAGGAAAGTCCTGCCTTTAGACTTTTAAGAGGTTGCCCCATCAAATATTTGGCCCAGAAGTAGTTCACTGAGACACCTCCATGTGATCCATTTGATGTGAGTGAACTTAATCTTGTTTTTGCAGAGGCAGTTCATAACCATTTGCCAATTTTGTATGTGCCTCATATTCTTGTAGCTATCCTTATGCATTCAATGCAAAATATCCTAATGAGGAAGGGTAGCTACTTTTCACAACCAGTAAATGGTTTTGTTTACACTAGGTCTCTGCACTGGTTAGTTTAGGTTAGGTTAGGTTTCCTTATTTTCTTTCATTGTTTTCTAGAGTAGTTTCCTACTTTCCAAGAAGTGCTCGTGCACAATTTGTCTTGCTGGTTCAGTTTTGTCTCTATCGAGGTTTTGTGTTTAGAGATTGACCCCATGCCCAATGGATATGTCAAGGCCACTGATCCATGTCTAGCAGGATGACATCCCACAAAAGTTGCCAAAATGTTGCCCAAAATTTTGATTCTGTAAATTTGGCCAAGTTTCCAGGTCTTTGTTTTATCCCGCCCTGCTGCAACTTGTTTTCATTTGTGAAGTTGATCCATGAAGTTTTATGATGTGCGATCTGAATCTTATGATCTTCAAAGTGTCATCATGCTTCAGCTCTAATCACATAACCTAATTCACAATACCCAGAAAGTTATTCAAGTTTTAATGTTGCAGGAATTGTTTGTGCACTATTGCGAGTGAGTTCCAAAGAAATGTTCAATGTCGAAAACCTTCTATGTTTTTGACCTTCACTCTGAAAAATCAGTGTGTTTTCAACTTTCAACCTAAAAATCCTTTTTGTTTTCAACCTCTTCACATTTTTGCACAAGTTCTTCCTAGCGACAGTATTCTTTTTATGTGCACAACTTCGACCTGGTGGGGCCCGGTGGCTGGCTTTCCTCAAAATCTTGCAGTTGTCATGTGTTCGCAAGGAATATTCCTTTCCCTTGTGATCATGTGATAGGATGAAACCTATCAGCGGGCCCATTCTTCATCTTCAAAGGTTAACGCTCGGCAAGATCTTGTGGCTGTCGCTACACCGCTAAGGAAAGTTGATGCCTTTTTAAGCTAGCGGTATAACGACAACTATCTGATGTGATCTTAGTCTATCATGGGTCCATTGTTAGAAGGGTCTCAAAAAGGCTAAAATCTATGGTTGGTGTAAAAGTGTAAGGGATATTCTGGGGCTATGAGATCATACGTCTACCGTTAGATCAGTATCTCAAGCAATGGGTACGATGTCAGAAGGTTGCTACATGTATTTGAAATGGTGTAGTTTTATTGGTTGTTTGATGTGAAACGTGGCTGATGTCAGTGGGCCCATGGGATCAGGAGTTTCTAAAGTAAGTAAAGAATGGTTAGATCTCACTACTATCATTATACTAGGGACCCAAAGTGCTCGATCATTATTGCAATGGTATAGCGACAACCGTTCGATGGTGTTCTCAGGGACGTGGGTCCAGTGACTTGTCAGAGATGCTGATTTGCTCACATTTCATCAACTGTTGACTATTGAAGTCATGTTTGACTTATCAGGTAGGGATTTTAAGTGATTCTTTCAATGCATCTAGACCGTTCATCTGTCGAGAAACATTAGACATTGATGGACATGTTTTAAAATGATCGGTTAGCCGTTGGTTTTCAAAGATTCAAATGTGTTTGAGAGGTTTTTTCCAAATCCGATTTGTAGATCACGGGTGGTGGGGTAGCTCAAAATTGATGTTGTCGGGACATTTTCTGGTTGCGAGCATGACGATGGATGATCTGGTCAATGGCGCCATGGATTTTTGTAGGGTACAGTGTTGGTGTTCTTGCACCGATGAAGCATTAAACAGTTGTCACCATCTATACTTTCAAATTCATTCTTGTGAAGATCAGATTTGTGGTCTTTATGGCTTAGTGGGCTTGTAGGAGGTTGTCAGGTTAAGGCTTTTTGTCTGGAAGCAGGATCAGTATAGGAATGGACATGCAAAGGAAGATATATTTGATCTATCAAGATATTTACAGGGGATACATTTATGATCATAAGTGATGGTTTTAGGGTTCCTTATTTTATGAAAAATTCATGTAGCCCTAATTTAGATATTTTTTATTCCTACCTACGTGCAGAGATGTATATATTCTTTTTTTAGAACCTTTAGTGCTCAGAATCTGGCAATTGTAAAAGGAAAGTCCTCTTTCTTAGAGAGCAATTTGTGGTATTTTTGCCCCTTTGGCTTCCTACAGTTGTAATTCCCATTGATTATTCAGATATTAAAAAGCATTATGTGACTTTCTCCTATCCTTATGCTTTCTTATGTGAATTATCTCTTATTGGTTTTTAGTATTTTTACATGTTTCTTAGTGATAGCTTAGGGTTCTTGGTCCTTATCTTTTTCTGCAAATTTTGTGCATTGGTGTGGGTGATTGTATGTGAATGTCTTTGTGGGTATACTTTAACCCCTTAACAACCATGTCTCATTCCTATGCCCAGTTGTAGAAGTGGACGTTGTTTGTAGGTCATAAATTGTGCCTGAATATTTAGTAATGCTATTTTGTGAAAAATCCTCTTTCCCTTGAATAGTCTCTTTCTGTTATAGACTCCTTTTATGAAATACTTATGCAAGCCTATCCAGAGAGCTAAGATCTCCTAGACCTAAGTCCTTCATTGCTTTCATCCCTCTATACTGAGATCCAAACCCTATTTTTAGTGCATCACCTAGTAGGTAGATTTTCTTTCAGCTATTTCCCTTTCATGCATTCCTTCTACCACTTTCCCTCAAAAGTTTACTTTTCAGTCAAGAAGAAAAGTAGGGTGATAATCCAAGAGGAACCAGCCTACAACCTAGAGGTTTCATCTTAGTTAGCATAGGTCCCACAACCTGGAGATGATTCCCAAGTTATACTGAGTTATCAAGACCAAGAGAGCTTGAAACAAAAGCACAAACTTAAGGTGTAACATTTATTGATGAGGAGGACATAGGAGACGCAACTACAGAGGTTGCAACACCTTATGGGAGTGCCCAGGAGGTGTATGCAGAGCTATGGATTCTTGTTGACATGGTAAGTGTAAACATTATAAATAAATTTGTCACATGACTTATTTAATTTTAAAATAATTTATTTATTTAGATTTGTTTTAATGATTGCATGCACTTATGTATATATAATTTTTCCATTTATGTTCAGTCAATGGTAGAGGAGGAGTTGAGACAGGTGGATGACTCCACACTTTTGGTCATTTTATTTGGCCTTGAAGCCTATACGGTATATTATAAATTATGTACCCATTACTATTTTTATATCATTTGGTGTACATGCTTAAATACCTATCAATTAGAGCAATAAAATTCATACATTTACTAATATATTGTCATCTTATTGTACTCTTGCAGGCTATAGCTGATGTCAGTGGGGGGCATGAGGGGGTTCCTTCTTCATGTGTCAACAAAGTAAAGGTAATTATTTGTTTTAGATTAATTATGCATGCATATGTATGCCACTTGTGTGTAGTAATAAATATTTTACTTGCACTTTATTGTATAGGGTGTGGCTCTTGATGATGTCCCGACACAAGTTTGGGAGCCTAGGCTGACAGGCATCTCAATTCAGAGTGATAGCTCGATTGTACGTAGACTTTTACATATTGTTATTTGTATTTTGTAACTAGGGTTGTTATGATGAAGTACATTTATATATAATTGACAATCTTTTTACTCTCATAGATTACTCCCAGTGTGAGGGAGCACCCATGAGAGTCTTTCATATCTTTGTTGACCTAGCCCACTATTCTAGAGGAGGGATTAGCAGATGTAAGTTTTAATTTTAGTTCAATCAATTTGTAATTTTATTATGCTATCATCCTATTTTGTAGATTTATTACTCTATGTTGCACCACTCTAGTAATCTCATTATTTCAAATATATATTTATAGGTCGGAGTTGGTATTGTTGGCATGGTCCCTTCGCTACCAAAGACTTATGCTAGGACACTTGATTGTGGTAGGCGACCGAGAGGCTAGGTACAAATATTTGTATTCAGTTATAATTTTAATTAAATTAGTGTTTGAATTATGAATTATATATATATATATATATATAGACACACACACACACACACACACAAATCATATAAACTAAGCAATCTAACTTGGGTTTGAACTTATTTTTATGCAGGATCAATCAGAGCCAAACACTTCTTCAAAGAGGCTACATTTTGATGATCCCCCTATGACATAGGATGTAGTTTTAGTTTTGTGGTCATTTAGAGATGCCAGTTGGCACATTTTGAGATGGCATAAATGCCACATTAGACACCTTGAAATATTGATTTTGTAGACATTTTGAAATGGCATGTGCCATATTTGTATATGTAGATACTTTTATACATTTGATACTTTCTCTATATAGAACATGTTCATTTTTATGTTATATTTGTGTCATCTTTTGTATATATATTTATTATTCATGTTTATGGAATTAAATGGTGAAGTTATATCTTGACTATGATTATCATTATGATTTAAATTATATCTTTTTGAAGTTACATTTGTTTTTCTTTACTCTGGAATACCCTGTTCATGGAACTTATTATGTTTGAGGTTTAACTTCTATAGATTTCCTATGTTCTTATGTTTCATACCATTATACCTCCCACCCAAAGGGACATTCAGTCTCTTTAGATTTACAAACCACCTCTGTAAATGTTAACTTCCTCAATTAGAACACAATTGGACTCACGTATAAAAACCACAATTTTTCATTTAATGTGTGCTTCAGTGATAGCCCACATCTACCACTACCCAAAAAATCAATCTTCTTAAGTCTTTGGACAACCCAACTCCATTACCATACACAACACATGTTTCATGTCCTCAAAGCCATGCATGAACATCTTATAACATCCCAAACTTCTCGACCAGCTATATATCTTTTTCTATATACATCTTGACCCTAGCATGTAAAACCATGAACCATATTTCTTGATTACCATTAAACTTCACCTAACATAACATTTTATATCTCCATCTACTACATTACAAAGAGAAGTGTTGATATTATACTCGATATACCCACTCTACTACGTCACAGATCCCATGACCCTTAACCCAATTTCTAATCACACTTGAGTCACTTAGTACTACATTATTTCCATACTATGTATATACTCACTATGTATATAACTCATCATATTGTGGTTTACTAAATCCATAGAGAAATGTAGCTCTTGTGTTATTAGGTCACTTGGGTCAAGTGTGGTTGTGAGCATTCTAGTGACTCTGTGGGTGGAACGGGGTTGTCACTAGCATTTACCCGACCAACTAGAGCTGATGGAGCAGATAGTTCGATGCTAGGAAAGATGGTTTGAAAGATACATTGCTGAGCTGCTTTCAACTAACCCTCACTACAAGTTTTGGCATCGACTAAGATCCCCTTGCCAAATGAAAATGAAGTTGAATCACCCAAAATTGAGAGAGGTTATTGTAGACCTTAGAAACATGATCTTGTAGCCTCTGACAGTTTGTTGATACCTCTCATGAGGTCCAAGATATGAGCCTTAAAAGATCTCTACCCAATCATGCTTAGTGCACCTTGGGGTCACTTGGGTTGAGCATGGTCACGAGCATTCTAGTGACTCTGTGGGTGGAATAGGGTTGTCACTGGCATTTACCTAGTTAACTAGAGTCGATGGAGTAGACGGTTCAATGCCAAGACAAATGGTTTGAAAGATAAACTATTGAGCTTCTTTCAACTAACCCTCACTACAAGTTTTGGCATCGACTAAGATCACCTTGCCAAATGTAAATGAAATCAAATCACCAATCAGAGCCAATGGAGTAGACAATTTGATGCCAGGACAAACAGTTTGAAAGATACATTGCTGAGCTACTTTCAACTGACCCTCATTGCAAGTTTTGGCATCGACAAAGATCGCTTTTCCAAATGCAAACAAAGTCAAATCACCCAAAATTGAGAGAGGTTATTGTAGACCTTAGAAACATGATCCTATAGCCCCTAACTATTTTTCAACATCTCTCATGAGGTCTAAGATACAAGCCTTAGAAGATCACTTCCCAATCGTGCTTTGTGCACCTTGGGGTCACTTGGCTTGAGCGTGGTGTGAGTGTTCCAATGACTCTATGGCCAGAATGGGGTTGTTACTAGTGTTTACTTGGCCAATGAAAGTTGATGGAGTAGATGGTTCAATGCTAGGACAGATGGTTTGAAAGATACACTTTAGAGCTACCTTCAACTGACCCTCACTATAAGTTTTGGCATCAAATGAGATCGCCTTGCCAAATGAAAATGAAGTCAAATGCCCAAAATTGAGAAATTTTATTGTAGACCTTGGAATCAAGATCCCATAGCCCCTAAAAATTTTTCTATACCTCTCATGAGGTCTAAGATATGAGCCTCAAAAGATTGCTGCCCAATCGTGCTTAGTGCACCTTGGGGTCACTTGGGTCAAGCGTGGTGGTGAGTGTTCCAGTGACTCCATTGGTGGAATGGGGTTGTCACTGGTGTTTACCTGGCCAACTGGAGCTGATGGAGAAAATGGTTTGATGCCAAGATGGACAGTTTGAAAGATACACTACTGAGCTACTTTCAACTAACCCTCACTGCAAGTTTTTGCATTAGTTGAGATTGCCTTGCCAAATGCGAATGAAATTGATTTGCCCAAAATTGAGAGAGGTTATTGTAGACCTCAAAATCAAGATCTTGTAGCCCTTGATATTTTTTCAATACCTCTTACGAGGTGTGAGATACCAGCATCAGAAGATCACTTCCCAATCGTGCTTAGTGCACCTTGGGGTCACTTGGGTCAAGCGTGGTCACGAGCATTCTAGTGACTCCATGGGTAGAATGGGGTTTTCAATACCATTTACCTATCCAACTAGAGCTAATGGAGTAGATGATTCAATGTCAGGATTGATGGTTTGAAAGATACACTATAGAGCTACTTTCAACTGACCCTCATTGGAAGTTTTGGCATTGACTAAGATCGCCTTGCCAAATGCAAACGAAGTTAAATCACCAAAAACCAAGAGAGGTTATTGTAGACCTTGAAATCATGATCTTGTAGCCCCTAATGGTTTTTTGATACCTATCATGAGGTCTAAGATATGAGCATTAGAAGATCACTACCCAATCATGCTTAGTGCACCTTGGGGTCACTTGGGTCAAGCGTGGTGTGAGTGTTCCAATGATTTTGTGGGTGGAATATGGTTGTCATTGGCATTTAACTGGCCAACTAGAGCCAATGGAGTAGATGGTTCAATGCCAGGATAGATGGTTTGAAAGATACACTATAGAGCTACTTTCAACTCGCCCTCACTGCAAGTTTTGGCATCGACTGACATCACCTTGCCAAATGCAAATGAAGTTGAATCACCTAAAACCAAGAGAGGTTATTGTAGACCTTAGAATCATGATCTCATAGCCCCTAATGATTTTTTGATACCTCTCATGAGGTCTGAGATACTAGCCTCAAAAGATCACTACCCAATCATGCTTAGTGCACCTTGGGGTCACTTGGGTCAAGCGTGGTCACGAGCATTCCAGTGACTCCATGAGTGGAATAGGGTTTTCATTACCATTAACTTGGCCAACCAGAGCCAATGGAGTAGATGGTTCGATGCCAGGATGGATGGTTTGAAAGATACACTATAGAGCTACTTTCAACTCACCCTCACTACAAGTTTTGCCATTGACTGAGATCGCCTTGCCAAATGCAGATGAAGTTGAATCTTCCAAAAATGAGAGAGGTTATTGTAGACCTTAGAATCATGATCTTGTAACCTCTGACATTTTTTCAATACCTCTCATGAGGTCTAAGATACAAGCTTCAGAAGATCATTGCCCAATCGTGCTTAGTGCACCTTGGGGTCACTTGGGTCAAGCATCGTCATGAGCATTCCAATGACTTCGTGGGTTAAATGGGGTTGTCACTAGCATTTACCTAGCTAATAAAAGTTGATGGAGTAGATGGTTTGATGCTAGGATGGATGGTTTGATAGATACACTGCAGAGCTACTTTCAACTGACCCTCGCTGCAAGTTTTTGCATCGACTGAGATCGCCTTACCAAATGAAAATGAAGTCAAATCACCCAAAACTAAGAGAGGTTATTGTAGACCTTGGAATCATGATCTTGTAGCCCCTAATAGTTTATCAATACCTCTCATGAGTTCTGAGATATGAGCATCATAAGATCGCTGCCCAATCATGCTTAGTACACCTTGGGGTCACTTGGTTCAAGTGTGGTGCAAGCGTTCCAGTGACTCCGTGGGTGGAATAGGGTTCTCATTGCCATTTTCTCAGCCAACCAGAGCTAATGGAGTAGACAGTTTGATGTCAGGATGGATGGTTTCAAAGATACACTTCAAAGCTACCTTCAACTGACCCTCACTACAAGTTTTGGCATCGAGTAAGATCACCTTGCCAAATGGAAACGAAGTCGAATCACCCAAAAATAAGAGAGGTTATTATAGACCTTGAAAAAAAAATCCCATAGCCCCTAATAGTTTTTTGATACCTCTCACGAGGTCCTGGATACAAACCTCAGAAGATCACTGCCCAATCGTGCTTAGTGTACCTTGGGGTCACTTGGGTCTAGCATGGTTGCGAGCATTCTAGTGACTCCGTTGGTGGAATAGGGTAGTCACTACCTTTTACCTGACCAAATAGAGATGATTTAGTAGATGGTTTGATGCCAAGAAAGATGGTTTGAAAGATACACTTTAGAGCTACTTTCAACTGACCCTCACTGCAAGTTTTGGCATCAACTGAGATCACCTTACCAAATGAAAACTAAGTCGAATTGCCCAAAACTAAGAGAGGTTATTGTAGACCTTGGAATCAAAATCCTATAGCCCCTAACAATTTTTTGATACCTCTCATGAGGTTTGAGATATGAGCATCAGAAGATCATTGCCTAATCATGCATAGTGCACCTTGGGGTCACTTGGGTGGAGCGTGGTTGCGAGCATTCTAGTGACTCCGTGGGTGGAATGGGTTTGTCACTAGCATTTACAATGTCATGAAAGTGAACCACCAAATTCTAGTCCACTCCACTTTTAGTAACAAAAAATTTAACCATTTTACTCTCCCGTGCAAACTCAGAAAGCATGTCACTTGTAGACCATAAAACACACAATGCATTATGGTAAACTCAGTAGTCTACAAGTAGTTGTGTTTTATAGATTGAGTAAGTAGTCCTTGGGAACATGCCCTTTTCTTTAGTGGAAACATTTAGGTTTTCATTCTAAAACAAGAGAAGACCCAAATGGGAAAGCATGCACACTTCTTTTCTTGACCCAAATGGTAAAGCATGCATACTTCTTTTCTTGACCCAGTTCCATTGCAATGACTATTAGTGGTATGTTTGAAATTTGAATTGTGAAACTAATCATGATTAAGCCATACAACACTCTACTAAAATTCAATTATTTTTAATATGCTGCCACCCCTCCCAAAACCCAATAACAAAGACTGAATATTAGGACATTTGTTTTTCTGTACTCTAGAATACCCTGTTCATGGAGCTTATTATGTTTTAGGTTTAACTTTTATAGATTTCCTATGTTCTCATTTTTCATACCATTATACCTCCCCCCCAAAGGGATAGTCCATATACATCCTGACTCCAGCATGCAAAACCATGAACCATATTTCTTGATTGTTTGAAATGAACTTTCAAAGCATCAAAGATTGTTTGAAATGATAAAAAATAATATCCTTAAAGCATTAGAAACAACAATCAAACATGTAAGAATTCAAACCATGCAAATGACATAAGTAAATGACATGTAAGATACCTTGTTGGAACTATTGGCCACCCATACATGATTTTGGTCATAAGTCCTTATCAAGACTTCTAGGACATTTAACTTTTAAATCAAATTGATTGTTACAAATTGCCATTATAGGCTTCAAAAGATCTCAATTAACCATTAATGATCCTTTTTTCCTTCTATCTCTGATTGGATCCATGGTGATCATAGGTTTCTTCATAGGTGCTCCTGCATAAGTTACAATCCACATACAAAACCAAGTTTATTGACTCATTAATATACAATCTAAGAAAGGTGAAATTGATGTATTAAAATTAAGCTTAACGAACTTAGAAAACAATGCACTACGCTAACTTATTACCTAGTCAAGTGTTCCTGAAGGGTCATCTCTTTGCTTCAGGGTCTCCAATAGTGCTTCATGATCAATAGTACTAATAGTTCAAAGTTCTTTTGTCTTTGGTCTTCCTTGATGCTTTGACAACTTGACATTTTTTTCTATAACAAGGTGTGAATACATGACAATAGTTTTGTTCTTTTCATAGTCTTCAAATGTAGGAATTCCATTCTTTCTAATCATGTATGTTCACAGACATGTTCCTACAATAACAACTGAACCAATAGGATATGTGAACCCATCACCATCTGTCATTGGTTGTACAAGCTTCTGTTTACCTTGTACACAACATGATAACCAATAATCTGACCTCTCATCATTCCCCTGGAATGCAACCAATGCAAAAACATCTCCTGGCTATAGAAGATCTGAAAGATGGTCATAATTAACTAAAGTGTCCATGTCATCATTTCTTATAGAGTGTCAAAGATAAAGGAGTTAGATATGGTGGAACCCATGTATCCACCCACTCACTTGACTCACAATGCTCCCAATCATACTAAAAACACATGGGTCAAAAACAAGCCAACTCTCATGTCCAAATGGTCCATGTACTACTATTGGAGCTTCAGAATGAATGCATTTTTGAAGAGTTTTTCACTATTTTGAAATCCAATCTATCTCCTATAGTTCCCTCCTCAACCAACCAAAAGAATCTATGGCACAGTAGAATCAAGAGTCCCCTCCTGTGAAAATGCTAAAGTACACCAATCAACAATAGAATGAGCATCAAGAAGTACAACACCTAAAATCCTCAATTGCTCCTTAACTAGAGCTCTCTTCACACATGCACCTACTCCATCATGCTCCCCTTTCTCATGCCTTGACTCAAAAAAACTCCAAATATGAGGTACACCTCTCTCCACATACATTCTACACAACCAATAAAACATTCTGGCATTCTTAAATTGACCGGTGCAATTATTCACCCAAATGAGATGCCTATCCATAGAAATATCATTTTCCTGCAAGAAGTCAAAATAGTTCTGGAAATAATGTTGAACAAACTCATGAGGGTGAGACCTATTATCACTCATATAAAAATGGTACTCTCTGATTATCTTTCACTCATCTTTTGTACTATCAGGGGAATGTCTATATGTGATGTGTACAAAAATAGCAACCTGAATGGAATTCTAATATTGAGCTTGAGTCTTATTTTGGGGCTGCAATGTATAGTTCTCCGCAAAGTCTACAATGGATATAATAGTTCCAATGGGGAAAGTGTCCTTACACATCCTGAATTGTTGATCTAGCCATTGAGACCTATGATTATGCCTTGCATACCTGTAAAAATGATTTGTCTTGAAATATGAGATAAAATCAGCAGCATTGTATTCTTTTGCAACTAACTCACATCTAGAGCCTTCACCTCCACTCTTCAATGTATATTTCATTGTTTCATATACCTTTTTTTGGACGAGTGTCTTTCAAAAATTGTGTTCCAAACCCTCATGAAAAAATGTCCTAAACTTGGACAAGCCACCACATTCTGAGCATTTGGCATTTAAGTAATCTTTTTTATAAAATAAACAACCATCATCTCTATGACATAAAAATTGATCTAGCAAGTCTCTTGATGATTTGGGAAGACCACTTGCACCACAATCCTCTAACATTTCATTAGTATGCAAAGTAGAATGAATGGACCATAATAATTCATGAAACATTGAAAACTCAACATGATATTTGCAACAACATGTATTCCGAATCTTAAGGGGTACACAATAAAATGGCTTCACAGATTCAAAAGACCTTTGTGATATTTTCAATGTTGGATGTGTCTCACAAAAAATTTTATACAACATTGTTTGACTTACCTCCACATAATGTTTAGGATGTGGAGTGCGCTCTCAATTGCCAACTCTCAACTTCAAGACATACTTCACATTTGGTGACACTCTTGAGTTAGCATCCCAAAATTGTTGAATTTCATCCTTGACAACATTTGTTAGCTTCTTATCGAAACGTGGAAGTCTCCCACCATAAGCCCATGTATCAATTTGAAGTGGATCATCAAGTCTTTCTCTTCTTTCAAGTTCTCTACCCAAAGTTTTACGGTCTATATTGAAGTCAACACAAGTTTGTCTCATCAAACGAGCCTTTCTCAACTGATGACTTACTAAGGAGGTTGTAATAACCCTCCAAGAAACTCTCTTGTCTTTTTCTCTGCTAGTCTTCCCAATGCTATTAAGAGCATTGAAAATATTCTTCACAACAATGGCATTTATCTCCATTTTCTTGTTCACATGAATCTTCAATTTCATAAGCACAGGTCTCATCTTTTGCATCTTTAACAACTACACAAAAATTTGACATTGCTCAACCAATGTCTTGTTTCCAAAAAATTGATCATAAAGTCTTGAAGCCCACAACCTAATCGTTCTATGTGACCTCTTTCCTATCCAATTATTCATAATGTTCTCCTCAATTTCAATTAACCATTTAGGTGTTCTTGAAAGCCCCGAATTTGAAGATTGATTATCTTTATTGCAAGGGACTTCATTTCACATATAATTTGGAGATGTGTAATGTTCATGTGGTTCTCGTGCAAAATTTTCATTCCCCAAATCTACATTTTCAATCTCCATCTGCACGTTTTCATCTTCATTACATTCATTGTCATTCCCAAAATCTACTTTTTCATTCCCCAAGTCTACATTTTCATTCTCCACCTCTACATTTTCATCTTCACTCCATACATTGTTATTCACAAAATTAATTTCCATATTATTTTCAAATTCAACATCCTCTTCACTTGCAACTACATTTACGGGGTCACCTTGATTAATGTTTAACATACCTTCTCTCCTTCTTTGGTGATTTTTCCTATCTTTTTCCCTATATGCTTGAATTTCTTCATCCATCACCTTCCTCTTCTATTTAGCCTTTTGATGACTGCTTCTTCCCATGGTGAGACCACAAGTTGACAAAAAACAAAAAATGGGCCCCAAATCAGTTTTTTTTTCCTGTAACCTATGAAAAATGTTTGAAATCCCATGCTTCTCTGGTTTGTGGGGATAGGGAATATTTTGGTCAAAGTTAAACTAGTCAATAATCAAGTACCTGATATTTCCAAGTACATGAAAAAATAGTAGGAGTAAATGAAAAAATTGAACTTTTATATATAAAAAGAGGTATATAATATATATAATGTATATTATATATATACTAATGTGTATATGTGTGTGTGTGTGTGTGTGTGTGTGTGTGTGTATACACACACACACACACACACACACACACACATATACACTAATGTATATAATATATATAATGTATTATATATTAATGTATATAATATATATACTAATGTATACAAAATATATAATACATATTATATATATATATATATATATATATATATATATATATATATATATATATATATATATATATATATATATATATATATATATATATATATATATATATATATATATATATATATATATATATATATATATATATATATATATATATATATATATATATATATATATATATATATATATATATATATATATATATATATATATATATATATATATATATATATATATATATATATATATATATATATATATATATATATATATATAATGTATTTAAAAAAATACCTGCACAGTTGATTTCATGATAGACAGTTTCAACCCAAGTCCTGTTGAAAGTTTTCAGCACAAGATTTTTCTACAAACTCCTTGTAAGTTTGGCGGTCTGACTATACTGAATAAGTAGATGTCATCATCTAGTCTAGAAATTAACAGTGGCATAAAAATTGATGTAAGAAAATTTAAGGTGCATTGTCCCCATGATCCCTTTTGACACATTTGAATTCTCAAGTGTGTCTGAAGGGGTCATAGGACCCCTTAGGAACCACTTGAGCATTTTGATATGTTAAAAGGGGTCATGGGGACTTCCTAGGGGTCCTAACGTGTGATAAGGCATACTAGGACCCATAGGAAGTCTTCATGACCACTTTTGACACATTGAAACCCTCAAGTGTGTCCTAAGGGGTCATAGGACCCCTGAGGACACACTTGAGGGTTCCAATGTGTCGAAAGGGGTCATGGAAACTTCCTAGGGGTCCTAACATGTGATAACGCATACTAGGACCCCTAGGAAGTCCCCATGACCCCTTTTGACACATTTGAATGCTCAAGTGTTGTCATGCCCATCAAATCATAGTCTAAATCACGCCAATTTTTTTTTTTTATTATCTTTAAAAGGGTATAATATGTCCTAGTTATGATGCGGGTTAACAGGTGCCTATGACATTAGTTTGAAAAGAGAATAAAGAACCAAATCTTTACAAATGCTAGTACCCAAGGGTTACTATCTGAATAAGATTTAAACAAGGGGTAATATCTAGGTGGTGAAGTTATAATCAGAGTCGGCCTACCATTAGAGTTTGTTTATGAAGATACCAACTATAATTTAAACTATCAAGATATCAAATGAATGAGCCTATAACCACATTTTACTACGTTGAGTCAAATGGTTCAATTAATATGTTGTCGTGATACTATACAAATGAATATTTAATTATTAACATAATGGCTAGGCCAATGATGTACATGAAATTAAGTCACATTCTATTTATAAAGTTAACCCATTTTGCTCATCTCTAAGGAGCATACTGCTAACCCAGAGATCATTACTGAATGACCACATAATATATATATATACATATTTCTCTTTCACAAATGTTAATTTTATTAATCATTATTGCATTAACACCATTACATAACGTCATTATGAATAACATATAAAAATGTATTAAGTGGTACTAAATATATTAACTTCCAATTAATACATTTATTCGGACATAAAGTATTTAATTAAAAACCTAATTAATGATTAGCCTCTAACTATTACAATTACAAATAAATAGTCTACTAATTAGTATTTATGTTTATTATTCCAATTAATAAATAATAATAAATATTATCAAATATTATATGTGCAAAAATTAATATTAATAACATTAACTAATTCCATTAACAATTAAATTAATAACAATTATGTATATATTAATTATTAGAAATGTTAATAATTATAAAGGGTGATATTACTATAACAAATTGAAACTAAATAAAATAAATTACCAATCTACAAAAATATCCTAAACCATTCAATTTAACTACATAGTAATCTCCCCATTGAACCTAGCTAATCACCTACTCCTAACCCATCCTACTCCCTACCCTACTCCCCCTTGACCCACGTGCCAAGGAAGGGAGAACCATCATGAATACCCACAATGCTAGGGGCGCACCAATGAAGGGAGGAGGAAGATTGCAAAATGGAGTTATTTTTTTTGGAGGTGGGGCCCTCAAATAATTATGACTAAGTTCCAATAAGCCAAAAAATTCTATTCAAACCCAAAGCCTACACAAGTTTCAAAAGGGAGGTGGAAAGAAGATGACATGGGGATTGTGGGCCTCCCCATACCAAAAAACAAGACAAGGACACTCAACAAGGAAGCCAGTGCATGATCCTTGGAGTGGAGTGTTGAGAGGACCAAGGAGTGTGGGTAGTTGGGTCCCATCCTCCCAATCACATTTCCCCAAGGTAAACTCATGCAGGAACCAGGGATAAAAATATGTCAAATAAACTTTATGAAATATGCAGTCTAGACAAGTACATAGGATGGAAGTGCAAGGCCAATGAACAACAAGGATATTAATTGCTATGACAGACCCTTCCATCTCCTGCGCCACTTTTGGGGATGCAATAAAAAAGGTAAGGAGGTAATACATTATAATTATTTTATTTGTTTATGACTATGAGTTGGCAAGTTTTATATTTTAATAAGGACTGTGGCAAGGAAAATGTATGGGAATTAGTTCCCATACATTTTCCAGAGACTTGTAGGTCTCCATTGCCATCTATTTTTGCTTGTTTTTCTCTTAACTTGTGTGTTGCATATAATTTTCTCCTACATACTTAATTTAATCTAGATGATTGTGCATACTAATAAGAGGTTAAATTAAGCTCATTCCTAACTTTATAGTTCATTATAGAATGCTTAAAAACCCTAAACTTCATTCCTCTTTGCAACTAAGTTATTGTTTTTTTTTTTGTTTTGTTTTTTTTTCCTTCCAAAATTAACATAACAAATTATCAGTTTGTCTTGCAAGGCTAGAAGGTGAAAATAGAGATTTATACATTACTTGAATTCAAGCAACAATTAAAATAATGAGCTCAATACAAGATTTATAACATTATGAAAACTCTCTCTCTTCATTCTAATAGTCTTCTCTTTTGCATTACAATGTAAATGCCATTTAGCATTGAAGGAAATCTATTCTACATTTTCATCACAACATAACCATACTCTATTATTTTCTTAAACAGCAACTACATCTTTCCATTACTATCTCAAAGAGAAACTTCAAGAAACATCATTTGATATTCTATTCAATGCTTTGAGAAACTTCATTATTACATTTGAAAACACTCTATTCTATAATCTTTTCTTTTCATAAGAACATGATTATGTCATTTCATAAATGAACTATCAACAAGATTTACAATACTTTCTCACAACTCATAACAACAACACTTGATTCAATACATGACTTGGAGATTCATCTTCACTACAATAACAATTTACAACCTTTACATAATTTTCAAAAACACATAGGACAAATAGTGCCATTCCTTCCAATCCTGCAAAAGCAACCTGAAAGAAACAAGTCAAAAGAAACCATGGTACTCTCTTCCCTACCATAGGTCCAAATAGATGGACCACCCCCGAGCTAGGGGAGTTCAAGCCAACCGGGTGACAAAACATACACATTCCTCCTTACATTTACTTCCACATGATCATTTACTCAACAACTTCAATTGAAACCACAAAAAAAGAAACACTACAATACATAATAAGAAAGCTTCCCAACCCATGGCTTTCACAAGAGGCTTAACCACAAGCCTTCAATGGGTGAAGGTGGACCAAGTACTCCTTTGGGAGAAAAAGGGCCTGCAAATAAACATGCCTTCAACAAGGCTCAATATACAACATACTCTTCATCGGCACACATGGCCAAGATCACAAAACAACCACCTTATGCCCCCTAAATTTTAAGCAAGACCCATCCATGGAGCCCATACATGCATGGTGCATTACCCTCTTTACACATGAGGGACTCTCCACCATTAGAGTTGTCCATTGAACCCCTTCACCCTCAAGGATTTCTCTTCCCATCCCATGGGTGAGTGAGTCCTTGCACAACCCCAAAAATCTTGACTCCACACAACACAAAGAGCACAAAAACAAGAAAATCAAACAAGCTCAAGAGGGCATGAATCACTTAGACGCCAAAACAAACTTCAAAAGAACAACAAGATTCACAAGCATAAACTCTCAAGAATACAACACTGGAACTCATACAATACACCAATACATATCTTCTCCAATACTTGCATAAACAAAACATTAAGAAAATGAGTAAGTGAGCCACCAACCTTGGTACAAGCTAATGTGTCAAGTATTGGGAGTGTCTCCTATATCCAAGCTCTCTTCTCTATCCTACTCCAAGCTCCTTAGTTGTCTCCAAAATTGGAGAGTGGGTGATTAGGGTGCACCCTCCAAGTTTTCCACTAAAATAGGCTCTTCACCTTCTCTCATGCCCTTGGGTGTAGTGGGAGTTTCCTATTGGATGATCTAACCAAGGTCTTCCAACTTTCCCTAAATGGAACTCTAAAAAGTGAATGGGGAAGAGTAGTGGAAGCTTTTTGACTCAAGAGTTTCCATGTGACTTTGGGATTTTCGCAACTTTTCAAAAAGTCACTTTTGGAGGGCTTCCCAAGGTGCTCCTAGGGTGTCCTATGGTTAAAAGGGTCCCTTACCCATAGGTATAACCCATGGGCCTTCCATTTTATGAAAAGAAACCTTCTTGGAGTCAATTTGACCCCTCAAAACCCAACCCCAAGGTGAAATTCGAAATTCAAAGTGATGTGACCAACTATTGGTGTTCTAACCAAGTTGAGGTATGGGGAAGACCAAATTGTACTAGGTTGGATGGTGACATTCATCCTCTCCATGTGGACTCTTTCCAACTCACATCACAAGAACATGTGTCAATTGACACTACAATACCATACACATAATTACTTGGCAAGTCCACTAAACAATGTAACAACATAAAACACTTACTCTTTTAAATACATTCATAATCATTTCACTTCACAAAATAAAATACATTACAAAGGCCTTGTATCCCTTTGGGACACAACCTTGGTGTCACAGGAATAGTACAAATATGTTGGCTTGACTCCCCCTAATCCATGGTTTATACCTGCACACTTGAGACGAGCATCAGTAGTCCTAAGAAATAATAATACCAATGAAAAGTGCAAAAATCAATCATAACTCAATTAACTGTCAAGGTATTATATCATCACATTAAATTATTTATCAATTTCATCCATACCTAACATTAGGCACAATTAGGAATTCATCATTTCCTAAGCTACTAATTTCCAACAGAATTCAGATTTACTTATAATAGAACAATGGCCCTGATTTTCATAGTCTAAGATACTGAACTTTTAAAATATGAATACTAACATCAATAGATCAAGGTTCATCTTTACAACACAACATCATAATAATAAAGGCTACACATTCATCTATAACATATCTAGTAATCACCACATAGTTCATTTGTTTTCGTCTATCACTTAATTCAATAATATCCTGGTAATCAAATAATTGCATTAGCCTTTCACATTATAGCTAAACCAATTTTGTTTAATTTGACATCATTTTTCAATTGCATAATTCATCACCATTATTCAATTGTATCCCTAATCATTGTAATACTCAATTCAAAGGAGTCTAATCTCATTCAAATATTTTTACAACATTCATCTTACTAACTCATCCAAAACATTATCCTAAACATGAAAGCCATCTGGCTCAATCCACCTATATTATGTTAACATGGAAATTAAATCAAATTCAGTGATTCCTTCATAGTAGGGTCACAATTTCCTTAGGTCTAATTTATCTCAAAATTAAGTAACTAACATTAAGATCATAACACTTCTTATAAGCCATTCTTAGTCATATACTCCAATTATTTCTTTTATTGTGCCCTTGGCACTCAAGGTACACTTATTGTTCTTAATTTAAGTTACAACTTATTTGCCCATTAACTTTTCCCTTTCTAATAATCTCTGAGTTCCTGTCTTTCACTTTTAGTCTATTTACATTATAGAAAATATAAAATTTATAATACACAAATATCCATATTCAATTTTTATTTTTATTCTTTTTATTTTTGTTCCCTTAAGAGATTAGATTGAAGGCTTTGATAATGGAGACAGGGCCCCACAAGGATTTTCTAGAACATCCAACTATACTAAACCTTATCTTTTTATAATAAAATCCAGGTGCATCTCATAGTCTCAACATGCAGTCCTAGCACCTAAAATCCATCAGGGTGATCCAACTATCAGAGGGAAAACATGAGGGGTCTTACAAGTGTGTTCGAAGGGGTTGTAGGACCCCTTAAGACACACTTGAGGGTTCCAATGTGTCAAAAGGGGTCATGGGGACTTCCTAGGGATCCTAACATGTGATAAGGCATACTAGGACCCCTAGGAAATCCCCATGACCCCTTTTGACACATTTAAATGCTCAAGCATGTCCAAATGGGTCGTAGGACCCCTTAAGACACACTTGAGCATTCCAATGTGTCCATAGGGGTCATGGGGACTTCCTAAGGATCCTAACACATGATAAGGAGTACTAGGACCTCTAGGAAGTCCTCATGACCCCTTTTAACACATTTGAATGCTCAAGTGTGTTTGAAGGGGTTGTAGGACCCCTTAAGACACACTTGAGCATTCCAATGTGTCCATAGGGGTCATGAGGACTTCCTAGGGGTCCTAACACATGATAAGGCATACTAAGACCCCTAGGAAGTCCCCATGACCTATTTTGAAACATTTGAATGCTAAAGTGTGTCGTAAGGGGTCATAGGAGCCCTTAAGGCACACTTGGGCATTCTAATGTGTCTATAGGGGTCATGGGGACTTCCTAGGGTTCCTAACGCGTTATGTAATGTCCCTGCCAGGGAACCCATAAGGAATTAGGTCTATGACCTAAAATTACCACTAAAAATTTTATTTTTTTAACATTCTAACATACCATCATTACCATTCACAAGTACATTCCTTAAGGTTCCCTTAATGAATTCAATTACCATTATCAAGTATTTCATTTTATTACTTAATCTAACAAATTCTATTTCTATTTCAACTTCAATTTACATTGATTCCATTTCACATCAAAACCAATTACATTAATGAGCTAGTTGAATTAATTTTCTTTAGCAAGCTAACATGCAATTTAATTTTAGAAGTGAAACAAGCACCCATTACTTATCTCATCCACTAAGTGCATTTATTCTTTCATATTTATTTACTCCTTAACATTATCTATGCTCAACTCAATTGCACCACCAAAACTCAATTAAGTTTTTCCATTAAGAGTCCTTACTTTCTATTTTCAATATAATAATAGAAAGATTGTAAATTACTTAACAATATATTTCTAACCAACATAAACCATTTAATGAATCATTTTTGCCACAAGTTTAACTTCCACAAATTATCAACTACAACCTTGTAAAGTTCTAGTAAAGGATTTATATTAAAACCTAGTTTGAATAACCAGACATCACTCACATACATGTTTCCTTTCCTTTATTATTCACCTAGAGATACCCTTCAACCCTTAGCATATCTTTTCACTATTCCATGTATCAAAATGAGTTTCCTTTCAAAAATTTTCATCTATGGCATTGCCAATACCTACATAGAATCATTACTTTCAATTTCATTTTAAATTCACAAGAGATATAAGGTAGGAATTACTTTAAACATAATCCATGCTTGATTTACCAACATTCAATTCCATTTTTGAGATTCCTAAATACTACCCTTACCCATATACATAGCTTCTTTCTTATAATTTCCATTTACAACATAAATTATAATTATAGTTACTGCAAATGACCCAAAGGCATAGAGAAAGATAATTACATCAAGTTGTACAAGGGATTACAATACATCTCTACATCTTGCTAACAAAGATAGAGATACATGATACAAAAAATAGAATCTTCACCACTAAACAAATCAGAATCCAAGCTATGACATGAACCACGAACAGTACCTCAAAATAGATTTTCCACCTGACCATGTGAAACTGGTAAAGTTCCAACCCCCATGGTAGGAGATAGAACCAAGGTACTCTCATGACCTTAAGGGAATCTAAGTCTCAAATACAAATAAATCCAAGACTCAAAAGAACCAGAATAAAGTACATAAAATATCATCATACTATAACACCGAGGTTAAGGTTCTAGGAGACCACCTAAGTGAATGTCATCACACAACCTAGGTATTGGGATCCACCCTAACAACAATGTAACCCCAGTCCCCCCTTTATGAATAGGGATCCACCCTAGTAGTTATCCTTGGTCCGAGTACTCCAATCAAGTTTGTATGGCCATTATTATGTTTTCTTTCATTATCTTTTGAATCCCCCCTTCTCAAGTTAATTTTTAAGGTTATCACTTTTTACAAACCCACCCATAGGATCATTTGGCAACCACTTTAGGGTTCCAAAACCTATGGTGAGCCACTCACTTAAGGTTCCTAGTCCCTTACCCCATCACAAACTAAAGATACAAGATAACATTTCCAAGTCTTGATTCATAGGTTTAGGAAACTCCCGTACGCACTCAGGCCCTGAGAGCGAGTCCTAACCTTAGCCATATACATAACATGAACCATTGGAAGAGTGTCTATCACAAGATACCTTAAATCATATCATGTAACTTTTCACATGCATAAATACAACTTTCCAAGACTTATTTATAGGTCTAGGGAACCCTCCTATGCACACAGACCACCGAGACGAGTACTAGCCTCATAAACTAAGCTCAAGTTTATGCCAAGTGCAGAAACACCACATGTAACATCATATAAAAGAAACAAAATAAGTAATGAACATACATAGGTGATACAAATTTCCACATGCATTAACACAACATTATGATAAACTTAAAACAATAAAATAAACATTAAGATAGGTACAAAGATGCAGACATAGACCAAGATCAAGCTTGGAAGATACAGACCAAACCCCAAGCCAAATAGATACCCAACACTCAAATACATGACTCTCAAGTTTACAAAATAGGTGCAAATAGAACATAAAATTAATATAAATTAAAAACTAATAAAGATTGATGGGGAAATGACTAATTCTAGAAAAATATATATGACTGTCATAAAAATATAGTCTTAGTGCGATGAGCATAACTTTTTTTTGAACCGTTGGATCTTCTTAATTTGCACATATGTTTGATATAACCTAATTCTACACATTCTCACTAGAGCGATTTTCATAATAATGTCAAGTTAAAAAGTTATACACAACACAATACGGGTATAGGAAAATAAACCAGAACATTTTGTCTATTTCCAATTAACATATCCTTTTTCATTATTATCCTAATGGGTATGTGCAAGATCATCAGGGGCCAAAAAGTGGCGATCTCAGTTCAAAACTTTGACAATGTAGCTGATGACTTTTTTTTCACCTGAATTTGATAAAATGAAAAGGATATCTTAAGGATATTATCAGCTTTCTATCAATATAATTGTTGTCAAATTTTGAATTCGATAAGTAATTATTAGTTATTTTCTAATTGAGCTACCTCTAAAGTGCTGATTTATATACTAATTGAAAAATGACTATAGCTTTCAGATGGTATAACATTTTTGAAATCTGAAAAATGTGTCACATTCTATGCTTCACCTACTATAAGGAAAAAAAAATAAAAATTGAATTTTGTAAATTTTTGAATGAGTTAAGGTGGTCAGACATGGGAGTTTTTTTATTCTGAAAATGTTGTAGTAAAAAATTCATAATTAATTATTTTTTTGGAAAAAAATTACAAAAAAATGTGTCACATCCGAGCATGAGTCTACTACTTATATATAAAATCTTATAATAAAATATTATCATTTGATTATGATTAAGGTGGTCAGACATACACCTACTTCTTATTTTTTCCCTAAAATTTTTGTACTGCTTCATTGAAATCTATACTTTTCACCAATCATACTAACTTTTTCTCAAAAAGGCCTAGTATTTTAGAAACTACATTCAATTTTCTATGGATTCTATTGTTACAACTTTTTGATATTAGGTTCATAGCTAGTTGAAATTTTCATGTGAAGTTGACTAACCCTGATTTGCTGATTTTTCATTGTCACTTAAGGGCATAGTTTGGCCCCTCATGATCTTGCACATACCCTAATTAAAAATCATTCTACAAAATAAAATTTTCAGACCATAAGAACAATATAAATATTTAAGAATAAACACCTATACATAATAAATATATCAAATTATAATTATATAATCAATCATAGACCTCCAGGAAAGATTTCATAAAACTAAAAACCATAAAAACATACATATACTTCTTCCCAAAAACACATAGAAATACACAAAACAAAAGATATTTACATTTTATTTTTCAATACATATTAAACAATCACATATCAATCCAATAACATATCATTTAAATACACAAACACACACACAGGAGAATTGGAAAATTCATCCCAGTTTAGACCCTACCTGGGTCCTGTAGAGAATTCTCTTCCCTTGGCTGGAGACTTTTTGCAAATCTTCAAACCTTGAGTAGATAGATTCCTAGAAAGCTTCCTCTAGGCATCAAACTCCAAGAAATCCACACACACTTTTCTTCACCAAATAGATACTCTCAAACTTAAAGAGACTTCAAATAAGTTTTCATAAAAATCAATGCAAAACACTCCAAAAATCTTCCAAAAAGCACTCCCCCCTTCCAAATCAAAAAAATGCCAATATTTATCCTCCAACTATGTGGTTGGAGGATTTTCTTTATGAGAAGCAACTTCTCCAACTTCCATAGTTGGTTGAAAAATCAAACCAATTATTCTTGTAAGCACATAACAAAGTTTTTAATAAATTTAATTAAAAATAAATTTAAAAGAAACCATAATAAGAAGGTCAAACAAATAACTTTCAAGGAAAACACATAGCACACATGGAAACCAACTAGCCTAACTTCTAGGAGGTCTCAAGTTCAACTCCCTCCTAGATAGCTAGTTTTACTACAAAGAGCATTTCCCTTTTATTACTATTATTCTTACTTTTATTTAATACATTTCATTCGATACACTTTATTTAATTATTATAAACAATATACCATCTACACAATCAATAAAATCATACAAATATTATTATTTATATAAGCATGGGTATATGTGTGTGCACCCACATATACACATACATATATAACATACATTCAATTATAACACATATATATATATAATAAATATATATACATATACTTACAAAGATAAATCACAAGACCACATTAGGTGCTACATTCAAATCCCCCAACTAGGGTAACCTCCTAAATGGAAATCTAAGACCACGGGTAACCTTGAGAGTAATCTTGGTAATATCTCCACACAACAACAGTTTGAGGATTTTGAAGGCATGCTCAAACTTGTGTAGCCAGGTGGAGTTGATACCTGGTACCTACATCCTTTAAAACCAACTGAAATGCATACATATATATATATATAAACAAACAATGGAAAACAAGGAGGAAGAGTGTGACATCGTGTGGAGCTCTTGTAGGAGTAACTACGACTGCCTCCCCTCATCCTACACTCACATCAAACAGTGACATCAACAAAACATAATTGGATTAGTGTGCTTAGAATAATCTCTTTTCCATATTGTATAACAAGAATGAATCATAACATATTCATGTAAATGTAAATCATCTATTAACTTTCACAAACCCATTTAACCATCAGGCATGTACTTAAAATGTCTCATTACCAAAACAAGATAAACAAATCATATAACCCTAAATGCATTAATCACGTCTAATCCCAAGTAACGTTATTAGAGAAGGTAACACATCTAACCCTTAAGTGATTATAATCAATTAACCTGAGGTACACATGAATAATAATAATGAGCATTTCACATAAAAGCATATTTCTATCAGGTGATCCTTTTAGCATCAAGGTCCTAAACTATCACTGATACACAAGAAGATGTATAGGAACATACCTATGCAAATTTATAATTTCCCACATTAAAATATTAAGTTATAATGATTAGGAAGAAACCATCTCAAGAAGGATTGTTCTCTTAACCATGAAATCACTTATAACACGATCTAACTTCCTAGAGAGCATAACCAAGATTGTTAGGGTTGGAGGAGCATTACATCATCCCTCCCTAAGATTTGACTTACTCCTAGAAGTTGAAAGTTTTTAATCCATTTGATCAACCATAAAGTAACAATATTACAATCATTTCTACTTTAGTCTATAATTGATATATTAGGTATAATTTTCACTTTAGGAATTATTTTAATAGAAAAACATATTTAAGGATTATGAAATGCAATGAAGAATTCAAATTTCATTCTCTAAACTAGATACATATTGATATAGGGATTATTTCTTCTCAATGCGTATACATAAGATACTATGATCATACTACTGCCTTGGTAAATATTTTCAAACTAAAAATCATTCAAATATTGAACAGCACACAATTTTATGAGATAAGACAAAAAAAATTCTCTTTATGCAACTAGTTACCTTTTCTCATCAAGCCTATGGCAAACTTATAGGAGAATCACTAATATCAACTTACACACAAGATGGAATACACATCCTTTTCAAATATTGCAACCTAAGATACTTTTTAGGATTCTATAATAATAATTTATTAGTGGTGTATTACAACAATACACATAAATATATTTTGAAATTTTTTTAACATGATTCATTAAGCTAGAGTTTCATCAAGATTACTTATTAACTAGCTATTTAACCAATTCCATATCCCAGAAATTCATAATAAGCATCTTACGATTATATCTTTTCCCAACATTAATAATTTTGTATGAATTTACCATTTTCTTAAAATAAAAGTCATAGATTCTTTAATAAAGAGAGGGAGGAATAAATGAGTCCTACGACTACCCTCTAATTCAATCAAATTAATATGCTCAACCTACTAGCCTTTTGCACATACATTTCATATTTCATCTCCATAAAAACACATTTAAGGAGTAACTACAAGTATTTTTATCCTTATATGCATCTTCAATATGACATCTATACCATTACCTACAAATTCACATTCTTCTAATATTTCCATTTTACAACAGTTAGAAATTTTGGCTTAAATCTTATTCTATAGACATATCATTATTCCTTTCATAATAACTCATCATTCCTATATACTAGCAATGTTGTTAGCTTCAACTTCCATTTCAAACACAAAATGCTAACAAAGAAAATTATTACTACATAATTGTGTTTAATATCATATCCCTTCCTTATAGTTGATGACTTTTCTCTAGTCTAATTCCCACCATTTATGTGGATCATATATAATTTCAAATTTCCTATTGTATAAACAAACAATTCTCCTTTAAATAATTGTGTACTATAATCCTATTTATTACAAAACCTTGGGGACATAGGTCCCTTACCCAAGGGTTCCCTCTAGTTAGGCACATTCACCTTAATGACACATTGATTTTCCCTTATGTAATTTAGTCTTTTAAACCTATTTCTTGAGGAAATAAGGGAGAGAGACATTTGATTTCAACAATAGATTTAATTTCTTAATTTGAGAGGGTATATAAAAGAGAGATACTTCTTAATCTTGTCATATTTTGAAGTATTAGATATTACCTAATTTTAACGCATTATCTCTTTTTCAAGAGAATATAATTTTGTAAATTCTTAAGTTCTCGAGGAAGGATAAAGATACATTTACTAGACATGTTTTAAAACCATCCAATATTACAATCTTTTTTGTCCAAGGAACATGAGTATCCATATAATCATATCTTGTTTCCCACCATAAGTACAACATGTTTCAAATTTATCTAGCATTAAATAATCAGACATAACAATCATGGTGTTATCTAGCATTTATAGGGAAGTAGAGTATATAACTTTTCAAACTATTTTGGCATTCATTCATAGTAATCATCATAACAAATTTCCTTACAATTCTATAAGATTTTCTTAGAACAAGGATAAGAATACAATACTCAAGTATCAGGAATTCTTTACCATCTATTTGAACCACATGAATCTTATAATGCAAAACATAAATAATCCTTTCAGATAATCCTTTCTTGCAAGATATTATAATGGAAATATAGAAAACACACCTTTTTTGTCTAGTAATCAAGTTGGTTAACATACAAAAAACATACAATGTATTCAAGTTGTTTGGCCGAAAGAAAACATCAGATGAAGAAACACAATAAACTCAAGTGATATGAGTAGGTCAAGTACAATTCCCAAGGTTCTTAGTATACAACCTAGGGCTTATATTTATATCCCTATCATAATGGTCAAAATAAGTTGCCTCCTCAAGGCTAACTTTTCTTCTAATGGGTTCTAGCTTAAGAAAAATCAGTTATTAGATTTATCTCATTTGAGACCTCTCTGAGTCATTACTTGGATTTTGTTCTCAAATATATTCCCATCCAAACTTTCTTTGTTGAGATGACAAGGGAGAATCTTGAGCTCACTCCTAAGATCCCTTATGATGTTGGAAAGCATCTTGGAAGAGTGTTACAACCTAAGTATAGGTGTAGAGTTGACATTAACTAATAATAAGAAGAAGAGACTAAGTTAAACACAAATAGACCCTAGAGCTCCTAGTGTAGCAACCTAGGGCTCTGATACCAAATGTAATATCCCCTCCAGGGAACCCATAAGGAATCAAGTCTATGACCTAAAATTACCACTAATAATTTTTATTTTTTTAACATTATAACATATCATCATTACCATTCACAAGTACATTCCTTAAGGTTCTCATAATGAATTCAATTACCATTATCAAGTATTTCATTTTATTACTTAATCTAACAAATTCTATTTCCATTTCAACTTCAATTTACATTGATTCCATTTCACATCAAAACCAATTACATTAATGAGCTAGTTGAATTAATTTTCTTTACCAAACTAACACGTAATTTACTTTTAGAAGCAAAACAAGCACCCATTACTTATCTCATCCACTAAGTACATTTATTCTTTCATATTTATTTACTCCTTAACGTTATCTATGCTCAACTCAATTGCACCATCAAAACTCAATTAAGCTTTTCCATTAAGAGTCCTTATTTTCTATTTTCAATATAATAATAGAAACAACGTAAAGTACTTAACCATATATTGCTAACCAACATAAACCATTTAATGAATCATTTTTGCCACAAGTTTAACTTCCACAAATTATCAACTATAACATTGTAAACATCTAGTAAAGGATTTATATTAAAACCTAGTTTGAATAACCAGACATCACTCACATTGAACTATACATTTAAGAAATCACATCCCATTACTTCTTTCAATAACATACATGTTTCCTTTCCCTTATTATCTCACCTAGAGATACCCTTCAACCCTTAGCATATCTTTTCACTATTCGACATATCAAAATGAGTTTCCTTTCAGAAGTTTTCATTTATGGCATTGACAATACCTACATAGAATCATTACTTTCAATTTCATTTTAAATTCACAAGAGATATAAGGTAGGAATTACTTTAAACATAATCCATGCTTGATTTACCAACATTCAATTCCATTTTTGAGATTCCTAAATACTACCCCTACCCATATACATAGCTTCTTTCTTATACTCATGTGACCCTTCACAATGGTGCCTCGATTTCTGTGCACAGGCCCACTGATAAGGTAATTTTGTAGGAAGTGACACGATGGTGAGGTAGACAAAGATGACATGTGTCAAGTGGTCATGGATTTGCCAAATCAAGCTGGCAATTAGCAATTTATTTTGAGATTTAGAGGTGGCAGTTAGTTAACCACTAGTTGCTAGGTCGCCAGATCTTGGCGGTTAAGCCCTAACCATTCCATGATTCAGCAAGCCTTCAGTCACCAGTTCTCCAAGTCTTGGTGGTCAACAAAGATTCATTCTAAGATTAGGAGATAGACTTGGTCGCCAGATCTCCAAATGTAACCCGAGGTCAAGAAATGACTTGGAGATTCAGAGAATGCCTATTTCACCAGATCTCAGAGTTTAACTGCGGTTAAGGAATTAATTCAAAGATACAGAGATACATGCATTTGCTAGTTCTCCAAATGAGGTGGTCAAGCCTGAGGTTAGTCTGAGCATCCAATGAAAAGGTGACAAGTGTCCAAATCTAGTGCCTTCTATGGAAAATAATTTTAAAATGGTTAAAATGTTAGATTTAAAAGAATTTAGAAAAATGATATAGTCCAGACTATAGAGAATAAACCTAAAAATGTAAAAGACAAGCCTGTTCATGGAAAAATGTCCTAGAAATTCAATTTTTATCAAAACATATAAGTGTTATATGTTTCTGAAAATGGGAAAGGACAATGAATCCAATGGCAATGATTATTTTTAGTTTCTGTGAAGTAGGAAGGAGTAGTTTGGGTTTGAAATCAGAGGATCAAAAATAGAATCAGATCAGTTGGGAAATGATTGTACATAGTGGATCAGTTTGGAGAATCAGTTGCAGAGCAAACTGTGGGAAAACTTGGAGATATTTTCATGCCAAGAATGGATAGCTGTTAGTTGGCTTTCAACTGACCACATTCTCCTATATCTTAGTTTTTCTTCTCATTTGAAAAGGATGTTGAAATTTATGATGCAAAGCAGCTTCCAGGCTTTTGAGTCTTATTTTCTATGTTTCTTTATCTTGCAAATGTATAGTTACAAATAAATTTTAATGAGAACAATGGAATCCCTATTCAGTTCTTATTTGATGTCTTTGTATGCATGATCTTAATTCTTGTGTATTGACTTGTAAGGCATGTTAGTATACTAGTTATAAGGTATCTATGAGTTTGAATTTGAGTTTCTTTCAAGGAGAGAGTAAGTCTTGTTTTCAAATTTTGAGAATTTTAGGTTTGTATATGAATTTGATGTCCAGGAATTGGAGTGAGATGAGTGATTTGTAAGGCACTTCACTTGGTTTCCTTGAGTTTGGGGTTAGGGTTTTCTGGGAATGTATGTCTGTATAACTCTGTTGCCCAATAGATAAGGCACTGGTCTCTTGCTTGTCCTACAATTTCATCATCAATTCTTTAAATCAATCCATCTTTAATTTCATGTTTGAGAGCATTCATGTTTATAACTTGTGTTTCCTGAATACAAGTGTTGTTAGTGATTCTTTGAAGAAATGAATCCATGGGTTAACCTACCTGATCTCAAAGCTCAAAGAGAAGAAGGATTTTATCCTTGTTGTCACATTGGCCATTTTCCTTGATGAAGGGTGCTCCCCTTAATACCACAAACACATAATAGAAATAGAGAAACAACAATAATTTGCAACAATAGAAAATGGGCTTCTTATTATCTCCACAAGTCTGGAATTCAAAATTTTTAGAATTACAATATGCAAAGCCACATGGGCATTCCCCTTACAATATTCTATAGGAAAAAGCCTCGAATCATTACCCAGATCTACCCAGAACTACCTAAGACAACACTACGAGCCTTCTTTATATAGGAAATTTCCACCGCCTGAGAAGGTTCTAGAAATTTAGCCCAAAGGGTCGACCAAACTTAGAATTATTTTATTTTACAATTTATTACATCAAAGTCAACTTAAAATAACTTTTGAAACCTGAACAAAAAGTTTGAAGGAAAATTATTTTTTGCCATTTCAGGTGACCCAACTTCTGAAGACCATAAGTCATTGCCAGTTGCTCCGATTGACTATTATAACCCCAATTCAGAAAGGTCACGAAGCACTCAATAGGCTTGACTCACACAAGCACCCGTCACCCAAATTCTTGACCTCATTCAGGGCCTCTAAAGCCTTCAAAATTGAGTTCAAAGTTTCTATACCCTGCTGCCAATACCAAAAATCTTCAATATCTCCAAAGCTAGACTTGATCTGTCAATGAAACTTTACTGGCAGGTTGATACGACTGAGATGAACCTCCATGTGTGAAATCAAAATATTTTGAGATCGTATGACCAACTTACTAAAAATAGCAAGTTTCCATAAATAGCAGCTCTACACAAGATAGCCCTTATTGAATTCAAAAATAGAAATATTTTTGGGTGATGCAAGATTGCTCTTACACCCAAGATGCTCCTACATCAGACACTCGGGGTAATTTGAGAAGTGACCCTGTCATGAATCAGGTGTGCAGAGGAAAATCAAGATGGTTAACCTCCTCCTTTGTCAACCATGATGAATCTTTAATAGGTCATCCTTTCCACTTAACCAGATATTCTTCATATGTCTTGTTCCTTGTGCTTCTGCCAACATGACTATCCAGTATGTCTTTAATCTCATTGGTATCTGAACTACTTGCTGGAATACTCCACTGTGCCACTATGATCTCATCTTCAACACCTCCTTCATGATACTTTGTCAAATCTGAAATGTTAAACACTAGTGAAATATTCAGCTTAGTAGGCAGTTCTACCTCATATGCATTTCCTAAATCATGCTTCTTCAATATCTTACATAGTCCAAACTTCTTCATTTTCAGCTTGTTATATGTACCAACTAAAATTGCTCTTTCCACAAATAAACCATGACTTCATCCGCAACCTAAAATTCCTAATGCCTCCTTTTCTCATCTGCCTTATCCTTATACTATGCATTCATCCTGGTAATGTGCTTCCTCACCTCCTCATGGATGTTCTTCAAGTGTTCTAAAAAATCCTTAGCTTCAACACTACTTATTTCTCCTTTATCTATCTTTCTTAATTCAAATGCATTTTTTGGACTACTTCCATATACAATCTGGAATGGTGATTTACTAGTGCTCCTGTTGACAAAATTATTATATGCAAATTCTACCTGTGGTAAAATCAAATCCCATCCTCCTGGCTTATCTCCAACCAAACATCTTAGCAAATTCCCCAAACTCCTATTCACCACCTCTGTCTATCCATCAATCTGTGGATGATGTGATGAATTGAACTTCAAATCTATCTTCAACTTTTTCCACAATGTGCACTATAAATATCCAACAAACTTAGTGTCCTAATCTAAAACTATGGTCTTTGGCAAACCATGTAGTCTCACTACTTCTCTGAAAAATAATTCTGCTACATGAACAGCATCATTAGTCTTCTTACAGGGAATGAAATGTGCCATCTTTGAAAATCTGTCCACCACCACAAAAATTGAATCATGTCCCCACTGAGTCCTTAGTAAACCAAGAACAAAGTCCATGTTGATATCCTCCCAAGGTTTCTCTAGTACAGGTAATGGCTGATACAACCCTGTATTCTACTTCACTCCTTTTGCCATCTGACATACTCTGCAACTTTGCACAAATTTCTTCACATCTTGCTGCAACTGTGGCCAATAATAATTCTCACTAACCAAAGAAAGGGTTTTATCACGACCAAAATGTCTAGCCAATCCTCTGCTATTTTTCTCTTTGATGAGATTCTCCCTCATAGAACTTTGTGAAATGCACAACTAACTCCCTCTAAATAGCATATCATCCTGGATGATGAAATCTAGCCATTTCATCCTATCTAGAGTAACAGGTTCTGTACAAGCTTTCCAAGCTTCACCAAAATCAGGATCCTCTAGATACAAATTCTTGAGTTCCTTGAACCCAACCAATTCAATCTACATTTATGTCAGAAATATTTTCCTTCTACTAAGAGAATCTACAACCATATTAGACTTTCCACTCCTATGTTTCAAAACAAATGTATAACTCTGCAAAAACTGAACCCATTTCAAATGCCTTTGATTCAACTTTCCTTGACTATTGAAATATTGCAAAGCTTGATGATCAGTATACAAAACAAACTCCTTAGGTAGCAGATAATGTCTCCACTTCTTCAATGCTTGAACTATAGCATAAAACTCCCGATCATAAATAGAATACTTTCTCTTGGCATCATTTAACTTCTCACTGAAATAAGCAACAGGTTTACCTTCTTGGCTCATAACAACTCCTATTGTAGTACCACTAGCATCATAGTCTACTTGAAACACCTTATTAAAATCTATAAGTGCTAAAATAGGTTGTTCTGTAACTTTTTGTTTCAACAATTGAAAACTCTTTTCTGCCCTATTAGTCCACTTAAACTCTTTTCTATCCCCTCTCATTGTTTTAGTCAAGGGTCCACAAATACTGCTAAATTTTTTGATAAACTTTCTGTAAAAGCTAGCTAGACCATGAAAAGATCTTACCTTAGTAGCACTCCTTGGAGTAGGCCATTCAAGGATAGCATGTACCTTCTCTGGCTCCATTTTTAGACCTATTGAAACTACAAATCCCAAATACACTAACTCTTTCTTCACAAAACTGCACTTCTTCAAATTAATAAAAAATTTCTCTTCTCTCAGCTTCTCAAATACCATATGAATATGCATCATATGTTCCTCCAATGTCTTACTAAAGATCAAAATATCATCTAGGTAAACAATGATAAACTTACCTAGAAATTCTTTTAGAACCTTGTTCATGAGCTACATGAAAGTGCTCGATGCATTGGTTAGCCCGAAAGGCATGACTAACCACTCATACAATCCTTCCTTTGTCTTGAAGGAAGTCTTCCATTCATCTCCTTCTCTGATCTAAATTTGATGATATCCACTCTTCAAATCTATCTTGGAGAAATACACAGCTCCACTCAAACAGTCCATAATATCATCCATTTGTGGCAATGGAAACCTGTACTTGATTGTGATCTTGTTTATTGCTCTAGAATCTATACACATCCTCCATTCTCTATTCTTCTTTGGTGCTAATACCACTGGTACAACACAGGGACTCAAACTCTCATGGAGAAATCCTTTCTATAACAACTCATGTACTTGTATGTTCAACTCCTCACTTTTTGTAGGTGTCATTCTGTGTGCTGCCTTATTCAAAAAACTCACTCCTGGGATCAAGTCCATCTAATGACTAATCTTCTTGACTGGTGGTAATCCACCAGGAACATTATCGGATACAAAATCTTGAAACTCATTCAACAATTCTGTAACTTCTACAAGAACATCTTCTACTTCCTCTTTACTAGCTTTTGGAATTAAAGCAAAACACACATGCTCATGCCTCATACCATCTAGGAAATTTCTTCCATCAAAAAAAGTTATTCTTGCACTACCACATACCTTTTCTTCTATGTCATTCAATGGCTTTAGCTTATGTCGCACTCCATCCTTTGTCAAGGAATAGGTATTTGCATGACCATCATGTACAACACATCTATCAAACTGCCATGGTCTACCCAACAACATGTGACATACATCCATAGATATGATATCACATAGTACCTCATCATGATATCCACCAATCTTGAACTTCACTAGGCATTGTTCATTGACCATGACCTTGTGGTCATCCTATACCTAGGCAATCTGATATGGATGTGGATGTTTGTGTCTCTTGAGCATCAACTTTGTCACCATCTCTTCTGACACTAAATTTTTAGTGCTTCCACTATCAATAATCACATCACAACACTTACCCTCACACTTGCACTTGGTGTGGAATAGGCTCCTCCTTTGTTCGGGTTCATTCTCACCACTTAGCAGGACTCTTCTATTAATAAGTGTTTCTCCTCTTTCAGCATCTTTAGAATGTGATGATCTAGCATCTTCATCTACATGTGGAACTCTGGCCTGACATTCATTTCTCCTATTTGTTCTTCCTTGGCACTGAGGACATTCAAATGCCCTATGACCCTCTTCTCCACAGTGAAAACATGTTCCATGGAAGCCTCCTCTTCCAGATCCTTATCCTCTTCCTCTTCCTCTCTGATCTTTATAATTCTAATCTTGGAAATGATTGGAATTGTTTCCTTTCTGATTCTGACTGCTACTAGCCTCATCCTTCTTTTTCAGATCTTCATTTCGGCCACCATATGACCATCCACCAGATCTTCCACCACGACCTCTTCCATTTTGTCTTCTCTCAAACTTCTTGGTCAGCTTGTCCTCTACTTTTAGGAAAAACTAGTATGCCTCCTGAATATTGTTCATTTGAACCAGATTCAACTCCTCCTGAATGCTTGGCCTTAACCCATTAAGGTATCAAGCAACTTTCTCCTTATCAACTTCTACATGGCCTGTTCTGATGAGGAGTCAATAGAACTCCTTTGTATACTCCTGAACAGTTCTTCCTGCTTGCTTCAAACTTTGCATTTTCTTCAGTAGGTCAAGCTCATAATCAATAGGAATGAACTATCACTTCAATTTATCTACCATCTGATCCCATCTTGTGATTTTATCTTTCCCTCTTCTATTTCACTCCAATTGAATCTCTTGCCACTAGATCTTTGCATGACCTTTTAGTCTGGCCTTCACAAATTTGACCCTATTAGGATCCTCAACATCTTCATACTCAAAATATTCCTCACATTCATTGATCCAGTTAATCAATTCTTCTAGGTTAAGATTTCCAGAAAATGTAGGAACCTCAATCTTAGGTCTTTTCCCAATCTTGGAAATGGCCCGAAAAAGTCTTTCTTCTTCCTGGTTCACAATTTAAACTTCTCCTTCTTGATCTTCTTCTTTGGCTTCATCCTCGCTTTCATCCCTGACATTAAGATTCATTCCTCTATGAATCTCTTCTTGTAATGCTCGCACTTGTCTTTGGAGTGCTCTAACCTCAGGTGTTACAACACTAGCTCTTCTACCACATTCCCTTTGTGGAGGCATTTTCACGATGTGTGTTGAAACCCTAACCATGGTCCTAGTGCAAATTGTCTCATAGTAGGAGATCTATTTACACACTCAAGAACTCCTGCTCTGATACCACTTGATGAAGGGTGTTCCCCTTAATACCATAGACACATAACAGAAATAGAGAAACAATAATAATTTGCAAGAATAGAAAATTGACTTCTTATTATCTCCACAAGTGTGGAATTCAAAATTTTTAGAATTACAATATGCAAAGCCACATGGGCATTCCCCTTACAATATTCTATAGGACAAAGCCTCAAATCATTACTTAGATCTACCTAGAACTTCCTAAGACAACACTACGAGCATTCTTTATATAGGCAATTTCCACCGCCTAAGAAGGTTCTAGAAATTTAGCCCAAAGGGCTGACCAAACTTAGAATTATTTTATTTTACAATTTGTTACATCAAAGTCAGCTCAAAATAACTTTTGAAACCCGAATAGAAATTTTGAAGGAAAATTATTTTCTGCCATTTCAGGTGACCCAACTTCTGAAGACCATAAGTCATCGCCACTTGCTCCGATTGACTATTATAACCCCAATTCAGAAAGGCCATGAAGCATTCAACAGGTTTGACTTGTGCAAGTGCCTATCACCCAAATTCTTGACCTCATCTGGGGCCTCTAAAGCCTTCAAAACTGAGTTCAAAGTTTTTGTACCCTGCTGCCAATACCAAAAATCTTCAATATCTCCAAAGCTAGAATTGATCTATCAATGAAACTTTACTAGCAGGCTAATACGACTGAGATGAACCTCCATGTGTGGAATCAGAACATTTCAAGATTGTATGACCAACTTACTAAAAATAGCAAGTTTCCATAAATAGCAGCTCTACAAAAGATAGCCCTTATTGAATTCAAAAACAAAAAATATTTTGGGGTGATGCAAGATTGCTCTTACACCCAAGATGCTCCTACATCATTCCTAGTTCTTAGCAGATCATATAGGTGGGATCTTGTATAAGACTGGTTGAGTTGAACTCCCATGTTTTATAAGTCTAAGAACTATCCACATATTTTCATATCTACATAAAAAGTTTTAGTGAGTAAGTGTTTACGTATGCAGATTTAGTATGTTTTAGGTGTACCCGCCTGAGTTTGTGGAACTCGAAGCAGAAGGAGGATCAAATTCTCATCAATTAGTCTTTTTTTGTCCCTTAGTTTGAATGAACAAGTAGATTTGTGTTATTGGACAAAGATCCCCCGGTCTAGTTTTCATATCTCTCTTTTAGATTTGAGGGATACAAGAAAAATCACTAACACACTCCATATATTGTTATTCACAAAATTAATTTCCATATTATTTTCAAATTCAACATCCTCTTCACTTGCAACTACATTTACAGGATCACGTTGATTAATGTTTAACATACCTTCTCTCCTTCTTCAGTGATTTTCCCTATCTTTTCCCCTTTATGCTTGAATTTCTTCATTCATCACCTTCCTCTTCCATTTAGCCTTTCGACGACTACTACTTCCCATGGTGAGACCACAAGTTGACAAAACACAAAAAATGGGCCCCAAATCATATTTTTTTTTCCTGCAATGAGTGAAATTTTTTTGAAATCCCATGCTTCACTAGTTTGTGGGGACAGGGAATATTTTGGTCAAATATGACTAGTCAATAATTGGGTACCTGATTTAATCGAGTACCCGATTATATCAGGTACCCGATATTTCTAGGTAGATGAAAAACGGACAGGAGAAAATGAAAAAATTAAACTTTTATATATAAAAAGAGGTATATAATGTATATTATATATATACTAATGTATTATATACTAATATATATATATATATATATATATATATATATATATATATATATATATATATACATACATACATACATACATACATACATACATACATACATACATACATACATACATACATACATACATATATATATTGTATGTATGTATATATATATATATATGTATGTATATATATATATATATATATATATATATTGTATGTATGTATATATATATGTATATGTATATATATACATATATATATATATATATACATACATACAATATATATATATATATATATATATATTTGTGTGTGTGTGTGTGTGTAATGTATTTGAAAAAATAGCTGCATAGTTGATTTGATGACAGATAGTTTCAGCCCAAGTCCTCTTGACAGTATCCATCACAGGATTTTTCTACAGACTCTTTGTAATGTCGGTAGTCTGACTATACTAAATAAGTGCATATCAATGGACTTCCCCATGTCCCCTTTTGATACATTTCAATGCTCAAGTGTGTCCATAGGGGTCATGGGGACTTCCTAGGGGTCCTAACATCTCATAAGTTGTACTATGACCCCTAGGAAGTCCCCATGACCCCTTTTGACAAATTTGAATACTCAAGTATGTCTGAAGGGGTTGCAGGACCCGTTAAGACACACTTGAGAGTTCCAATGTGCCCATAGGGGTCATGAGGACTTCCTAGGGGTCCTAATGTGTGATAAGGCATACTAGGACCCCTAAGAAGTCCTCATGACCCCTTTTGACACATTTGAATGCTCAAGTGTGTCCGAAGGGGTCATAAGACCCCTTAAGACACACTTGAACATCCCAATGTGTCCATAGGGGTCATGAGGACTTCCTAAAGGTCCTAAAGTGTGATAAGGCATACTAGGACCCCTAGGAAACCCCCATGACCTCTTTTGACATATTTGAATGCTTAAGTGTGTTCGAAGGAGTCCTAAGAGCCCTTAGGAGAGACTTGAGGGTTCCAATGTCTCCATAGGGGTCATGAGGACTTCCTAGGGGTCCTAACATGTGATAAGGCATAGTAGGACCCCTTGGAAGTCCCCATGACCCCTTTTGACACATTTGAATGCTCAAGTGTGTTCAAAGGGGTTGTAGGACCCCTTAACCCCTTAAGACACACTTGAGTGTTCCAATTTGTCCATAGGGGTCATGGAGAATTTTCAAGGGTCCTAAAGTGTGATAAGGCATACTAGGACCCCAAGGAAGTCCCCATGACACCTTTTGACACATTTGAATGCTCAAGTGTGTTTGAAGGTATCCTAAGACCCCTTAGGAAATTCTTGAGGGTTCCAATGTGTCCATAGGGGTCATGAGGACATCGTAGGGGTCCTAACCCCTGATAAGGTGTACTAGGACCCCTAGGAAGTCAACATTATATGCACCCTAAAATGGTCACCTAGACTTTGGGCCCCATTTGTTCAATTTATCAATTTCATGAATTGATTCTTTACAATATTTTCAATTTAAATCAATTTCCTTGATCAAATCCTAATTCTATCATTTATTCGATTATATTCTATGGATTAACCATTTTATCCTAAGTCTTTATTTAATTAAAAAGAATTCCCTCCCTTTCTATTAAATAAAAAAGTCCCCACTTACTTTTTATCCTAATTTGCACAAATAAAGCATTATTCTTATTTTATAAAAAGAAGAAAAGACCTTTTGTCTCACATGGGCCACAAAATTCAACACTTCACTCTCATTGGAGGAGATTTGTGCACAAGGATTGATCCCACTTCCAAACTCCACCCTTGATTAAATCTTTTGCCTCTTAATCTCCTTGGTCCATTTATCTTTAAAAGGAGAGCTCTTTCCTCATTCAAAGGATACACTTTTGATGCTAAAGTTGTGCTACAGGTTTTCTTGGTGATTTTGGGAGCTTTGGAGAGCTTGTTGCAATCTAGTCTCATTCTAGTTTTCATGCTTAGCTTAATCATTTTCATAGCATTGTTAACTAGTTTCCTTTCAAGTTCTAGCTTATTTCACATAGCTTAATTAGTAATGGCTTGTAACACTTTCATTTTCATAGCTTAGTTTCATTTTCATTCTAGCATAGTTGCATTGCATTTTCATCAAGATTCTTGAAGATATTGGCATTCTTGCCCTTGTCTCTTTGAATCTCCCATTGCCTAGTTTACAAGAAAGGTTATATGCTTCATAGCTCTAGCTGAGAGCCCTCTAAACACCTTTTCACTCCATGCTTAGGGAGCTCTAGGTTACTTTCTCAAGGCTTCCAATTCATGGATTCTCTTAGAACTAAAGACTTAGAGAAATGCACATTTTGAGTGTACATTTTTGGTGCCCACCATGGGGTAGAACGCTTCTCTTTTGCCTTTCTTTTCATGCATTTCCACTAATTTTTCATCATATTTATCTTGTTGTTTTCGGCTATTTTCTACATTTTTCTGATAGAGTATCATGTGATATTTTACAGTGTCATACAATAGTTTATTACATAGTTGTGCATTACTTTTCCAATTGAAAGTATCATGTGGTCATACAGAACTCTATCACTCAGTCATATAGAACTTTGTTATCTAGTGTCATGCAAAGTATCATCTAGAATAGAAGTATCACACTCTTATATTACCAATTATCATGTGAAACTTTCTCTAACACAACTGTTGCCCAGGCTTGGCAGTGACTGATTTTGGTGTTTTCTTTGCAAGATTTAGGTTTATTTGCTTGTTGGTTTTTACTTGCTATGTTAGGATAGAGTTTCATTTGTAGATTTTACCTAGTTTTATTGTGCTAAATCTTGTGGGGCTAACAAGTTGTGCTTGTAGGTGTGCTCCAATTTCTTGCATAAATTTCTAAAAGAACACATGTCAAAGCTTCAAATGCACAAGGGCTACTAATCTTTCTTGCAGGGCTACCCAAAGCATAAAAATAATCAAATACTTGTTCTTTTCTTTCATTTTTAAGTGTGGCATGTACTAGTTCTTTTATTTCCTTAGGCACTTAATATTTTGTCATAGGAGTCTTTTTGTGGTAGGAGAGTATGCTCTTCACCCTTATGGTGAACTAGAAATCTTGACCAACCTCTAAATTTTGAAAGCAAGAGGGCTAATTGAACATTGCTTGGTGTGTTTGGAAAAGATTTTTGAGATAGGAGAGGATGCTCTTCACCTTTGAGGTGAACCAGAAATCCTAACCCTCCAAGGTTGATCCACTTCTTGTTTAGTTTAGAATCCTTTAGCATACTTGCTCTTGAGAAATCAAGAGGAACAACCCAAGTGGGAACAAGCTAATACCGAACTATTCTAACCCACTATAAAATCAAGGCTATCAAGGACACAAAACCTTGGTAGACATAGTACTTGTCTTCTCTTGGTGTGAGTACTTGTGGGATTGTGACCATGAGGAAAATGCTAAGAAAGAATACTTAAGGTACTCTTATGGCCATGAGGTCTGTTACTTGCCACAAGGTAAGGAGTCCCTTCAGGGAGCAAGAGGGGTATTGTGAATGGAAGCCCTTATTACGAACCTTAGATAGAAGCTACCCAATTTTGCTGCTCAACATCTTGGTGCAAGAATCGATCCTAGTAGACTAACCCTGATCACGTTAAGATTTTACTCAACATCTATGTTCCTTTGGTTGTGTCATTGGCACTTCCATGACAAAGCCAATATCTATTATGGGCAACCACTTTGTGTGAGGCAATCGGACATCAAGTGTGGGCCAAGTTGTTGAGTATTAAGCCTTTGTCTTTCTAGGCTAGCAAGTGCTTGAATTGTCTTCATTTTGATTTACCTATGTAAATGTTCTTGAACATTAAAACATCACGATAGTGCTCATAGGAGCTCTTTTTCTTTGATATCCCAAGGGCATGTCTTGGCAAGGTTGCTTTCACCCTTGTTCAAGTGTCTTATGATATGTTTGATCACTTACTATTTGCAAACTTGTCTGTTTTCTACTATTACTATGTTTGAAATTGAGAAATTAAACTTATTTGTATGCACCCTAAAATGGTCGCCTAAACTTTGGGTCCCCATTCAACAATTTATCAAATCCCTGAATCAATATTTTCAAAAATCAGCATTTTCCAAATATCAATTTCCTTGATCAAATCCTAATGTTATCATTTTTTATTTATTCCTTGGGTTAACCATTTTATCCATAGTCTTTATTTAATTAAAAGGAATATTTCCTCCCCTTTTATTAAATAAAAGGCCACCACTTTTCCTCTTATCCTAAGTTGCACAAATATAGTACTATTCTCATTTTATAAAAAGAGAAAAAATACTTTTTATCTCATATGGACACAAAAGTCAACTCTTATTTTCTCATTGGAGGATATTTGTGCACATGGATTGCTCCTCTTTCAAGCTCCACCCTTGATTAAATCTTTTGCCTCTTAATCTCCATCGTCCATTGATTCTCATTTCTTATAAAAGAAGAGCTCTCTTCTTCATTTTCATATATGCATCTTTTGAATACTAATGTTATGCTGTAGGTTTTCTAGGTCACTTTGGAGCTTTTGAAGATTTGGAGCATTCTTGGCTTTTGCATCTACCTTTCATTCCTAGTTTCATTCTTGCATAGTAGCTTCATGTTTATGCTTTCATAGTTTAGATTTCCTTTCAAGCTTTAGAATAACTCACATAGCTTAATTAGGAAGGATTGTAACATTTGCATCTTTCTTTTCATAGAATAGTTTGTACTTTCATTTCCATAGCTTAGTTTTCACTATCATTTCTAGCTTGCATTTCATTTCATTTGATTCTTGGGGATATTGACATTTTTTCCCTTGTCTTCATTTGAATCTCTCATTGTGTGGTTGACTAGCAAGGTCATTAGCTTAATAGCTCTAGCTGAGAGCAATTTTAATATCTTGCAACTCCATGCATAGAGAGCTCTAGGTCACTTTCTAAGGTTTCCTATTCATGGATTCCCTTGGATGTAATGACTTAGAGAAGTGCACTACTTGAGTGTGCACATTATCAAACTACAACTTTAGTCAAATTGCCTTCAAAACTGGATTTTACACATTCATTGGTCAAATATCGTACGATATTGCACAACTATTGTTGGAAATATAAATGTAGTAACTGAGAGGGGGGGGGGGGTGAATCAGTTAACCACAAAAATATTACCACTGATCCCTTAAATATCTTAACAAATTATTTACTGTGCCACTCGGTAAATATACAGAGAAATGCTGAAAAATTGATCCTTGAAGTGTATAATAATTAAACTATTCTTAAGCATTCATCACTGATTAACTTACATGAATAAAGAAAATAACATGAACACAAGAGACACTATATTTACCGTGGAAACCCAATATAGAAAAAACCACCAATGTAACTAGTTACTATTTTTCACTCTTCTGAAGTGATGCCCGGTTAGAAGCCAACCCGATAAAAGGTTACAAAACACACTGTTAGGTGTGACCTTGTTAGAGGATTTAATCAACCTGCTAGGAGTGGCCTTGTAAGAGGTCTTGAAACAATTCAATAGAACTGTTACCTTGTTAGAGGATTTACAAAATGGTTGTTAAACTAACTCGGTTAAGAGATTTTGATATCACTGCTACAATTGCTAGAGAGTAACAATGAAATGACCTGCAACTGAATTGCTAAATATAGATCTCTATTCTGTTTCACTAGATCCTTACTGATCAATTAAATCTTTGCTGCTCCTCAAGGATATCTGACCATCCTTCAAAATTCGCACACACCTTTCTTCAAAATGATTTCTGCATGCTGTATATCTTTTATTCACCACTTGACCTTCTATATATATATGTCATTTCATAATCATTTAGATTGTCAAGTTGACACTAATAATTATTATAATATTCGGATGGGATAAACAAACTATAATAACAAAATTCTTTGAAAGGGCCGACCTTGCTCGGTAAACATTAATCCTGAAAAGATTTCCTTCGGTGACCGAGAGAAATTGGTAACCACAGCGAATTTTGCAACATCCTTTGGAGACCAAGAGAGCTCGGTAACCACTAATTTTTCTTTGATAACTGATGAGGCTTAGTTAACACTGTTACCCTATCATGTTTCCTTTAGACACCCGAGTGAACTCGATAGACACTAAAAACTGCCTAGCTGACTGACTGAGCTCGGTAGATACTAAGAGCGATAATTGATATGACATTTGTGTGACATCAAAGACAACACATAGCTAATCCAACAATGTCCTTCGGACAATTGTATCCAACAACTATCACACCACCTACCTAGATATTATCACAATAACTACCTGGAAACTATTGCACTACTTTGTGCAAAATATCGCTTGGGAAAATTGTATCATTCTGCTACCCTGTGAACTATTGCATAGAGTCATCTTGTTGTCTAAATGTTGTCTACAATCTAAAGCTGATTCCTATCATTTCCAATCTTCCTTGGTCAGTCCAGGTTAGATCTTAAGTGCTACGACATGTTGCTCAACATTCAAATAAACTTAAATGGTATCAAGTTGCACAAAATGACTCTTGGTCTTCTTTCTTCCACATCTCCCATGTCTTCCTAATCTCCCATTTCCATCCTTTCTCTTCTTCCTTCATGCTTCTTCCTCTTCTTCCTAAACTCATCATGTCTTCTTGATTCTTTTCCTCTTATTATCTAGTCTACCTTCTTCTATTCATCTCTTCTGTCACTTCCATGCTTGATTCCTCCTCTTCTAGAACCATGAATTTCAACTATCTTGCTATGGAACCTCTCTTGAAAATTGATGATCTCGAACTCATTGCTCAAATAGAAGAGTGTTAGTCCTCTAAAAATCTCATGGGTGATAAATTTATAGCAAAAATAAAAGAAAAATTATTTGAATCAGATTCTTTTTTAAGGATCATATGCATGATCCTATCACGAACTCCTTCTTCCAAACATTTCTCATCTTCTAAGTCTTCTCATGCTTCCTCATCTTCCAAATATTACCATGACTCTTCTATTTTCATTCCTCATTATCCAACTCTTCTTCCCCCACTAGGTCTTCACTTTCCTCTTCTTCACGATCTCGTTCCTCTTCTACTTCTCCCAAGAGTCTTACTTCTCTTCTCAAAACATACCATAATGAGCAATGTGACAATCCTTGTGATACCTCTTCCATGAAGAGTGACACACCAATCTTTGATGACTATGATGATGGACAATGTAGTGATACATATGACACCTCTATTCCTAAGAGTCCTCCTGGTCCTGTTCTTGTACTTACTAGAAATGGGTCATCACATTGGATAGATTGTGATGGTGATCCATATGATTCTGATTTTGAAAGAGACTTTGATGATTTTTGTGAACAATACCCAGATGATACATCTACTTCTATTGAGGAAGAGAAAGCTTACTGTGTTGATTATAAACATAAATACTATAAGAATCTCTCATCTGAGAACTCTCGTGCTGAAAATAAAGATTACACTCAAGAAAGATTATGTTAATGATGGACCTTTGTCTTGTGATGGTTCCCTTCCATCCCCTACTTCCTCGAATACCCATACATTGCCTAAAGCTTCCAATTCTTTTAAATCTTTCAAAAATCTTTCATCTGACAAAAGTCCTAATACTTTTCATGCGGTTCCCTATAGTTATCCTCAAGGGCTACCTCTTCAAGAAACTCAAGTTTCCCTTCACTTGGCTGCAAATAATTTCAATAATGCTAAACCTAAAGAGCCTAAGCCTTTATACACTATAATGCCTACTTTAGCTAGTCCTTCACCATCTCTTCCAAAGTCTTCCATACAATTCCAACATGCTTCCTTGTCCTTAGAAGTGTCTCCATGTCAAGAGGACTCTAAAAATGATAAAGAAAAGAACATAAAGAAAGATCAAGATCAAGAAACCTCTACATCATCCAATCCTTTTCATGATGTCTCTTATCCATTTCATGGTTCTTTTGATCCTCTACACCCTTTCTCATTCATTCCACCATGTCTTAAGTCTTCTCCTAAGCAAGATCAAGCTACTACTTACACCGTTGAGCTTATTGACAATCAAAATAACCTTACTACACTTGCACTTTCCAAAGAAGATACTTCCATTAAGGTTATTAAAAATAGTGTTATTACTTCCAATGTTAAGCCTATTGAAAATCAAGAGAAAAATTATATGCTTATGCTATCCAAAGCTCCTTGTCAAGATGAAAGTCTTCCATCTTCTTGTTCTACCACTCCATGTTTGCTTCCACTTTCTACTCTTCCTAAGTCTTTTCAAGCTCCGAAAAATACTATAAAAGAAGTTGCTCCTATTCAAGATGTTCATGATCTTATTTAAAATCCTAATGCTCACTCTAAAGATGCTGATGTCCTTGGTTGTCATATAGATGTTGATGAACTTATTGATTATCCTTTTGTATCTTCCACATCCATCCTTGGACCTCCTCCACCAATACTAAGGGCTTCACATCTTCCTTCCATCTTGGGCCCTTATGTCCCTTCACCTTCTCCTCCTAGCTCTCCTAATTTGTCATCCATCTTGCATCCTTACATCCCTCCATCTCCTATCTTTCCTCAAGATCAACATAGATGCATACCCTTGAATCCTTTTCATCCACTCACCCATCTAAACTAGTCATATCCTCTTTGTTCTTCCACAAGTCCCAAGTCTTTTGAAAGTAACTTGAATGTTCAATATAAGAAAAATAAGAAATAAAAGAATCCATCAAAAAAAGAAGATCACCATGTCTCTTCTAATCGACATGGAGGCATAAAGTCAAAAGAGATATTTAAGAAGAAAACTACAAGACAAGTATGGGTTCCAAAATCTATCATTAAAGATATTCTCTCTAAATCATCAAAAGAAATGAAAAGCCTAAGGCTATATGGATTCCAAAGTATCTCTTGAAAGAATCTAATGTTGAACAAAAAGTGAAGTTGACATTCAAGCTTCCAAAGCCTTCCACTTCATCTTCTTCCAAAAACATTCTTCCATTCCATATGCCTAAACCGCAACATCTGCTATCCATTCACCATATTCCTTCACATATTCCTTCATTCACATTTCCTCCATCCTCTCGCCACCCTTCAAGGTGTGTGTTTATTTTGATCTTGCCTTCCTTTCCATCTACCCTTTCACAGTCCTTCCATTCATTATCCTGCTACCTTCTATCTTTTTTCCTCATTTTCCTATTCCTCCTATCTTCCAACTTCACTCGCTTTACATAAAACCTTATTCTCCATTTTTTTCTCTTCCATCTTCCATTCCCTATCAACATCTTTGAGAATATTATTTTTAATCCTTGGCATATCATAGTTTATTCTTTCAATGAGCATTATCTAAAAAGCTTGCATTCTTCCAAAAAAAAAAATAATGAAAAAAATGAAAAACAAAAAAAGAAAACAAAAAATAAAATTAAAATTTGAAAATGTGCCTTGGTGAAAACCTAGAAATAGGCACCTTGGTAGAAAAATTAAAGAGAAATAAATTCATCCTATGGTGAAACCACTCCCTTATGGTACCTTAGATAGGTACCATGATGAAAACCTGACAATCAAGCATCATGCATAGTTCTTCTACATATTTCATCCATTTTGGCTTCTCTATTTAATCTTGACAATGTTGACCTATACACAAACATTTGGCTATCTTGTGAGCTATCTTACGATGATATTTCTTTCATTCCTTTCATGTTTAGCCTTCATTCTAGCCTTTCGCTATCCTTTTCACATTTAGTCTTGATCTAATAAGAAAGAGTAAAACACGATGCTATGAAGCCTCTTGACATGTCTACTCCTTTGGACTACATCCTTTCCTTCTTTCGCATTACGCTTTTGTGACTTACCCTATGCTGGCTTTTCATTGCTTGTCCAAAAGTTCTTTAAATGATAATTTTTTCCTAGCTTGGGTACTCTTGAGGAGTTTTTCCTTGAGGATTTCTCCCTTCATTCTCTTTTATTCTCTTATCTTCCATCTCTTCCACTAACTTGCTAATCCCTCTTGTCCTCCACCTTGCTAGACATTGGGACTACACAATGTGATCTTGCTTGGGAGTTTGATGCCAATTCTATCTGGGGGCATCCTTTGTACATACTTATTGATCCTGAAAAATCCAAAAAATGATATATTGTCAAAAATTCTAAAAATTAGAAAATGTCCTAAAAAAATGGTCATCTTAGTACAAACCTAGCAATACACACTTTGATGTATCTCATAAAAAATTATATATTCCAAAAATACAAAAAAATAAAAAAATTAAAAAAAAATTTGCCAAGTAGTGAAAACCTAGAAACGGCCGCTACTTGAGGCCTTTGTACCCCTATTTCTTAGCACGCATCCTCGACACTTAACCTCCTCCATCATGCCTTGTCCTTGTTGCCTTGGTTTGGAATTGGTCTTTGTCTTTGTCTAGGGGGCATAACTGTGTTAGCTTTTGGTCTCTTGGATGTGTTAGTCTTTAGGACACCTCGTAAATGGTGTTTTTCAACACCACCCCAACTATTTTTTTCAACACTTCCCTAGTGTCAAGTGTTTCTCAACACTTATCAGATATCTTACCCGCAGTCTAGAATGATACAATATTTCTCACTAGCAGATGTGATACTCAAAGTTTGATGTTATGACCTACACACACGCACTTAAACACTTAATTCACTGAGATTTTCTTGACTTTATTTCTTTGTGTGCTGTCTATGGTGATTTCTTTGATGAGTGTTCTCTCCCTAATAGTTTCCAATGATGCATGGCTAGAAGACTGGGGCACGAGAACATTTTTTATTTGTTTTCTACTTGTGGGTATATTTTGTTGATCCTAACCATCATGAGCATTTATGCTTGTTCCAATTGACACTAGGATCTATAATGTATTATCCTTGACTTTTTTTTCATAAGTGCATGCTTATAGTCATCTTGACTTTCTTGTGTCTCGATGCGAGCATAATCTTACTAGACCAAACTTAGGGAACCTCACTGCACTAGTCATCTTGACCTACATGTCTTTGATGCTTAGGTGGGATTCCCACATTTTTATCTGATATAGATCATATTCATATACTTATAGTTATACTAGTGCGTATTGTATGACCTCACGATGCTACCAATAAAGCTCGATGATGATTATTAGAGTCTAACAACTTTGTAACCTTACAAGTAAACCACTTTTGATAGTAGCTTGCATTCTTAGGTTCATATTAGTTTAGTTTTGTATCTTGAATATAGAGAGGGCTCTCCTTTCATCTTTCTTTTGGACTTTTAATCAACTATGATCACATTCTGATTCTTCATTTCCTTATCTTCTTTCATGATCTCAATCGAATTTCCTATCTTAAACGATTGATTGATTTTGAGACATCCTCTTTCTTGAGGCAAATTCCCTTTCTCCTCCTCATTTCTTTCCACCTCTTCCAAAATTATATCTTCCATTCGCTTTCACCCCACTTATTTTCTTCTAATTCAACCTTGGGGCATAAGCTTTCATGATGATCTACCTTGGTTATTTGATCCTTATATCTTTCATCTTACATCAAGAACCTTATCTTTTTGATTTGAATAAATTTATCAATTTACTATTTCTCCTCAATCTCATTTCGATTTCAATCACGAGGGGGAAATACCTATCAAACTTCAATCCTTGATTCAGCTTTATCAATCAAACCTTGCTTGAGATTCTTATCTCTTATATGAGCCTTGCCAATTACCTATTTACAGGGGTGTTGGCCTTGTCTTTTTCAATCAGCTTATCTTTGTTCTGATGTGTTCCCATCTGTTGAACACACATCTAGGTTGTTTTGTGATAAAAATTCAATCTCACACTTCAATTCCATTCCTTGACTACTTGTGTTCCCATATCGATCACGCATTAGTCAAAGAGGGGCAAATGTATGCATCCTAAAATGGTCACCTAGACTTTGGGCCCCATTTCTTCAATTTATCAATTTCCTGAATTGATGCTTTGCAATATTTTCAATTTAAATCAATTTACTTGATCAAATCTTAAGTCTATCATTTATTCAATTATATTCTATGGATTAACCATTTTATCCTATGTCTTTATTTAATTGAAAGGAATTCCCTCCCCTTTTAGTAAATAAAAATGTCTCCACTTCCCTTTTATCCTGAGTTGCACAAATAAAGCATCATTTTTATTTTATAAAAAGAAGAAAAGATATTTTGTCTCACATGGAGCACAAAAGTCAACACTTCATTCTCATTCGAGGAGATTTGTGCACAAGGATTGATCCCACTTCCAAACTCCAACCTTGATTAAATTTTTTGCCTCTTAATCTCCCTGGTCCATTTATCTTTAAAAGGAGAGCTCTTTCCTCATTCAAAGGATACACTTTTGATGCTAATGTTGTGCTGCAAGTTTTCTTGGTGATTTTGGGAGCTTTGGAGAGCTTTTTGCAATCTAATATCATTCTAGTTTTCATGCTTAGCTTAATCATTTTCATAGCATTTTAAACTATTTTCCTTTCAAGTTCTAGCTTAGTTCACATAGCTTAATTAGTAATGGCTTGTAAAGCTTTCATTTTCATAGCTTAGTTGCATTTTCATTCTAGCATAGTTGCATTGCATTTTCATCAAGATTCTTGAAGATATTGGCATTCTTTCCCTTGTCTCTTTGAATCTCCCATTGCATGGTTTACAACCAAGGTTATATGCCTCATATCTCTAGCTGAGAGCCCTCTAAACACCTTTGCACTCCATGCTTAGGGTGCTCTAGGTCTCTTTCTCAAGGATTCCAATTCATGGATTATCTAGGAACTAAAGACTTAGAAAAATGCACATTTTAAGTGTACAAACATGACCCCTTTTAACACATTTGAATGCTCAAATGTGTTTGAAGGGGTTGTAGCACCCCTTAAGACACACTTCAGAATTTCAATGTGTCCATAGGGGTCATGGGGACTTCCTAAGGGTCTTAACACATGATAAGGGGTACTAAAACCCCTAGGAAGTCCCCATGACCCCTTTTGACACATTTGAATGCTCAAGTGTGTTTGAAGGGGTCGTAGGACCCCTTAGGACACACTTGAGAGCTCCACTATGTCCATAAGGGTCATGGGGAATTCTTAGGGGTCCTAACATATGATAAGGTGTAATAGGACCACTCAGAAGTCTCCATGAATGCTTTTGATAAATTTGAATGCTCAAGTGTGTCCGAAGGGGTCATAGGATCCCTTAAGACACTTAAGGGTACCGATATGTCCATAGGGATCATGGGGACTTCCTAGGGGTCCTAATACATGATAAGGTATACTAAGACCCCTAGGAAGTCCCCATGACCCCTTTTGACACATTTGAATGCTCAAGTGTGTCTGAAGGGTCTGTAGGACCTCTTCAGACACACTTGAGCATTTGAATATGTCCATAGGGGTCATGGGGACTTCCTATGAGTCCTAACATGTGATAAAGCATACTAGGAACACTAGGAAGTCACCTTGACCCCTTTTGACATATTTGAATGCTCAAGTGTGTACGAAGGGGTCGTAGGACACCTTAACATACACTTGAGCATTCCAATGTGTCCATAGGGGTCATGGGGACTTCCTAAGTGTCCTAAAGTGTGATAACATGTACTAGGACACTTAGGAAGTCCCCATGACCCCTTTTGACAAATTCAAATGCTCATGTGTGTCTGAATGGGGCCTAAGACCCATTAGGAGATACTTGAGGGTTCCAGTGTACCCATAGGAGCCATGAGGAATTCCTAAGGGTCCTAACAGGTGAGAAGGCATAATAGGACCCATAAGAAGTCCCTGTGACCACTTTTAACACATTTGAATGCTCAAGTGTGTCTGACGAGGTCGTAGGAGCCCTTAAGACACACCTGTACATTCCAATTTGTCCATAGGGGTCATGGGGATTTCCTAAGGGTCTTAGAGTCTGGTAAGGTGTACTAGGACCCCTATGAAGTCCCCATGACCCCTTTTGACATATTTGAATACTGAAGTTTGTCCGAAGGGGTCCTAAGAACCCTTAGGAGACTCTTGAGGGTTCCAATGTCTCCATAGGGGTGATGAGGACTTTCTAGGTGTTCTAACATGTGATAAGGCATACTAAGACCCCTAGGAAGTCCCCATGACCCCTTTTGACATATTTGAATGCTCAAGTATGTTCAAAGGGGTCGTAAGACCCCTTCAGAAACACTTGAGAATTCCAATGTGTCCATAGGGGTCATGGGGATTTCTTAGGGGTCCTAACACATGATAAGGAGTACTAGGAAACATAGGAATTCCCCATGACCCCTTTTGACACATTTGAATGCTCAAGTGTGTTTGAAGGGTTTGTAGGACCCCTTAAGACACATTTGAATGCTCAAGTGTGTCCGAAGGGTTTGTAGGACCCCTTAAGACACACTTGAAGGTTCCAATGTGTCCATAGGGGTCATGAAGACTTTTTAGAGGTCCTAACACATAATAAGGCATACTAAGACATCTAGGAAGTCCCCATGACACCTTTTGAAACATTTGAGTACTCAAGTGTGTCTGAATGGGTTGTAGCACCAATTAAGACATACTTGAGCATTTCAAAGTGTCCATAGGGGTTATGAGGACTTCCTATGGGTCCTAACACATGATAAGGCATATTAGGACCTATTATAAGTCTCCATGAACCCTTTTGACGCATTTGAATGCTCAACTATGTCTGAAGGGGTTGTAGAACCCCTTACGACACACTTGAGGTTTCCAATGTGTCCATAGGGGTCATGGGGACTTCCTAAGAGTCCTAAAGCATGATAAGGCATACTAGGACCCCTTGGAAGTCTGCATGACCCCTTTTGACACATTTAGCCACTCAAATATGTCTAAAGGGGTCCTAAGACCCCTTAAGAGACTTTGGAGGGTTCCAATGTGTCCATAGGTGTCATGAGGATTTCCTAGGTGTCCTAACATGTGATAAGATGTACTAGGACCTGTAGGATGTCCTCATGACCCATTTTGACACATTTGAATGCTCAAGTGTGTTAGAAGGGGTTGTAGGACCCCTTAAGAAACACTTGAGCATTTTAATTTGTCCACATAGGTCATGGGGACTGCTTAAGGGACCTAAAGAGTGATAATGCGTACGAGGACCCCTAGGAAGTCCCCATAACCCCTTTTGACATATTTGAACACTCAAGTGTGTCCAAAGGGGTCCTAAGACCCCTTAGGAGACACTTGAGGGTTCTAATGTGTCCATAGGGGTCATGAGGACTTCCTACGGGTCATAACATGTGATAAGGCATACTAGGACCCCTAGGAAATCTCCATGACCACTTTGGACACATTTGAATGCTAACTATGATTGAAGGTGTCGTAGGACCCCTTAAGATACATTTGAGCATTCTAATGTGTCCATAGGGGTCATGGGAACTTCCTACGGGTCTTAGCATGTGATAATATGTACCAGTACCCCTAAGAAGTCCACATGACCTATTTTGATACATTTGAATGCTCAAGTTTATTGGAAGGGGTCGTAGGACCCCTTAGGAGACACATGAGGCTTCCAATATGTCCATAGGGGTCATGGGGAATTCCTAGGGGTCCTAACAAGTGATAAAGTGTACTAGGATCCCTAAGAAGTCTCTATGACCCATTTTGACACATTTAAATGCTCAAGTGTGTCTGAAGTGGTCTTAAGACCCTTTAGGAGACATTTGAGGGTTCCAAAGTGTCCATAGGGGTCATGAGGACTTTGTAGTAGTCCTAGAGCATGATAATGCATACTAGGACCCCTTGGAAGTCTCCATGACCTCTTTTGACACATTTGAATGCTCAAGTGTGTCTAAAGGGGTCCTAGGACTGCTTCAGACACACTTGAGCTTTCAATTTGTCCATAAGGGTTATCGGGAATTCCTATGGGTCCTAATGTGTGATAAGACATACTATGACCCCTAGGAAGTCCCCATGAGCCCTTTTGACACATTTGAACACTCAAGTGTGTCTAAAGGGGTTGTAGGACCACTCAAGACACACTTCAGCATTCCAATATGTGCATAGGGGTCATGGAGAATTCCTATGGGTCCTAATGCATGATAAGGCATACTACGACCCCAAAGAAGTCCTCATGACCCCATTTGACACATTTGAATGCTCAAGTGTGTCCAAAGTGGTCCTAAGATCATGTAGGAGACACTTGAGGGTTCCAATGTGTCCGTAGGAGTTATGAGGACTTCCAAGGGGTCGTAAATCATTATAAGGCATACTAGGAGCCCTAGGAAGACCCCATGACCTCTTTTGACACATGTGAATGCTCAAGTGTGTTCAAACCAGTCCTAGGACCCCATAAGACACACTTGAGAATTCCAATTTGTCCATAGGGTTCATGGGGACTTTCTAAGGGTTGTAAAGTGTGATAAGGTGTACTAGGACCCATAGGAAGTCCCCGTGACCCCTTTTGACATATTTGATAGCTCAAGTGTGCTCGAAGGGGTCCTAAGACCCCTTAGGAGACCCTTGAGGATTCCAATGTGTTGAAAGTGGTCATGAGGACTTTATAGGGGTCATAGCCTGTGCTAAGGCACACTAGGACCCCTAGAAAGTCAACATGACCCCTTTTGACACATTAGAATGCTCAAGTGTGTTCGAAGGGGTCGTAGGACCCCTTAAGACACACTTTAGAATTTGAATGTGTCCATAGGGTCATGCAAACTTCCTAAGGGTCTTAATGCATGATAAGGAGTACTAGGACCCCTAGGAAGTACCCATGACCCCTTTTGACATATTAGAATGCTCAAGTGTGTCTAAAGGGGTCATAAGACCCATTATGACACACTTGATGGGTTCCAATGTGTCCATAGGGGTCATGTAGACTTCCTAGGGGTCTTAACACATGGTAACACGTACTAGGACCCCTAGGAAGTCCCCATAACCCCTTTTAACAAATTTGAATTCTCAAGTGTGTCCAAAGGTGTCATAGGACCCCTTAAGACATGCTTGAGGGTTGCAGTGTGTCCATTGTGATCATGGGGACTTCTTGGGGATCCTAATTCATGATAAGGCATACTAGGACCCCTAGGAAGTCCCCATGACCCCTTTTGACACATTTGAATACTCAATTGTGTTTGAACAAGTTGTAGGACCCCTTAAGAAACACTTAAGCATTCTAATGTGTCCATAAGGGTCATGATGACTTCCTAAGGGTCCTTACATGTGATAAGGTGTACTAGGACCCCTAGGAAGTCCCCATGACCCTTTTGACACATTTAAATGCTCAAGTGTCTGGGAAGGGGTCGTATGACCCCTTAAGACTCACTTGAGCATTTTAATGTGTCCATAGGGGTCATGGGGACTTCCTAAGGGTCCTAAAGTATGATAAGGCATACTAGGACCCCTAGGAAGTCCCCATGACCCCTTTTGACACATTTGAATGCTCAAGTGTGTTTGAAGGGGTCCTAAGACCCCTTAGGAGACACTTGAGGGTTCTAATGTGTCCATAGAGGTCATGGGGACTTCTTAGGGGTCCTAACACCTGATAAGGTGTACTAGAAATTGTACAAAATCACCATGATCCCATTTGACATATTTGAATTCTCAACTATGTTCGAAGGGGTTGTTGGACCCCCTAAGACACAATTGAAAATTCCAATATGTCCATAGGGGTCATGGGGACTTTCTAGGGGTCTTAAAGTGTGATAAGAAGTACTAGGACACCTAGGAAATCCCCATGACCCCTTTTGATAGATTTGAATGCTCAAGTGTGTCCGAAGAGGTCGTAGGTGCCCTTAGGACAAACTTGAGGGTTCCAATGTGTCAATAGGGGCCATGGGGACTTCCTAGGGGTCTTAACATGTGATAAGGCATAGTAGGACCCTTAGAAAGTCCCCTTGACACCTTTTGAAAAATTTAATGCTCAATAGTTTCCAAAGGGGTCATCAGATCCATTAAGGAAAACATTAGGGTTCCAATGTGTCCACAGGGTTCATGGGTACTTCCTAGGGCTCCTAAAGTGTGATAAGGTGTACTAGGACACCTAGAAATTCCCCATGACCCCTTTTGACATATTTCAATTTTTAAGTGTTTTCGAAGGGGTCCTAAGACCCCTTAGGAGACCCTTGAGGGTTCTAATGTGTCCATAGGGGTCATAATGATTTCCTAAAGGTCCTAACATGTGATAAGGTGTACTAGGACCCCTAGAAAGTCCCCATGACCCTTTTTGACACATTTGAATGCTCAAGTGTGTCTGAAAGAATTGTAAGACTACTTAGGAGACACTTGAGGTTTTGAATGTGTCCATAGGGGTGATGAGGACTTCGTAGGGGTCCTAACACATGATAAGACATACTCAAACCTCTAAGAAGTCCCCATGACCCCTTTTGACACATTTGAATGCTCAAGTGTGTCCAAAGGGGTTTAGGACCCCTTAAGACACACTTTAGTGTTCCATTGTGTCCATAGGGGTCATGGGGACTTTCTAAGGGTTCTAAGGCGTGATAAGGCATACTAGGACCCCTACGAAATCCCCATAACCTATTTTAACACATTTGACTACTCAAGTGTGTCCGAAGAGGTCCTCATACCCCTTAATAGACACTTGAGGGTTCCAATGTGTCTATAGGGGTCATGAGGACTTCGTAGGGGTCCTAACACGTGATAAGGCATACTGGGACCCCTAGAAAGTCCTGATGACCCTTTTTGACACATTTGAATTCTCAAATGTGTCTGAAGGGGTCCTAAGACCCCTTAGGAGACACTTGAGGCTTCAAATGTGTCCATAGGTGTCATGGGAACTTCCTAAAAGTCTTAAAGAATGATAAGGCATACGAGGACTCCTAGGAAGTCCCCATGATGCTATTTGACACACTTGAACACTCAAGTTTGTCTGAAGAGGTCCTAAGACCCCATAGGAGAAACTTGAGGGTTCCAATGTGTCCATAAGGGTCATGAGACTTCCTACGGTTCCTAATGCATGATAAGGCATTCTAGGACCCCTAAGAAGTCACCATGACCATTTTTGACACATTTGAAAGCTCAAGTGTCACTGAAGGGGTCGTAGGACCCCTTAAAGCACACTTGAGCATTCCAATTTGCCCATAGGGGTCACAACAACTTCCTAAGGGTCCTAAAGTGTGATAAGGTGTACTAGGACCCCTAGGAAGTCCCCATGACCCCTTTCACACATTTGAACTCTCAAGTGTGTCCGAAGGGGTCCTAAGATGCCTTAGGAGACACTTGAGAGTTCCAATGTTTCCATAGGGGTCATGAGGACTTCCTAGGTGTAATAACATGTGATAAGGTGTACTAGGACCCCTAAGAAGTCTCCATGACCTCTTTTGACACATTTTAATGCTTAAGTATGTCTGAAGGGGTTCTAGGACCCCTTAAGACACATTTGAGCATTCAAATGTGTCCATAGGGGTCATGGGGACCAGGGATAACTTTAAGGAGCCCCCCCTCCCGAAAAGAATAAAATTATGGTGAATCACATGTGATTTGGGTGAAAAAAACTTAATAGTGTTGGCGAATTATGCGTCAATCTATGGATATTTGGTGGCAAATTTTTTAATAGTTTACACAATTTTTATAAAAAAATGGCTATTAAATTTTTTTTAAAAAATAAATTTATTAATATTGATGGCGAATTATGTTTTGAAATATGGGTATTGGTTGGCGAATATTTTAATAACTGATACCTTTTTTATAAAAAAATGGCAAAATTATTTTCCAAATAGTTGAATTAATTTATTTGTTAATTTATTTTTTATTGGAAATTTGAATACTGACACGTTGCATCAGGTCCCACAGTCCCAGTCACATCACCCATGACTATGATAATGACGTCAGACTCAAACGACAAACGTCTGTTGGATTTAATATGTATCAACGGCCAAAGATGAATTTTAGGCATATTGTTGGTCCTTATAACATTTACTGAAAACTATTGGCGGAAACATGACATGTGTCTTGTTTCCGCCGATAGTTTTCAGTAAATGTTATAAGGACCAGCAATATGCCTGAAAAGTATCATTCTTAATTTGGCATTTATTAGATAAAAATAAAGTAAATTTTTAAGTAATGTACTAAGTATATTACCATTTACCATAGGCGATGTGTAGAATTAAAGAAATGTACTAAGTATATTTATTATCATATCAATTTGAAATTTGAATTAATTGTAGAATTAAAGCAATGTACTGACATATACGTGTAATCTATTCATTACCTCGATAGAATAATTGGTTAGAGTTAAAGCTTGAATGAAAAGTAAAATGTCATCTCATCTTAGAGTTAAGGCTTGAACAATTGTCACATGATCGCATAGCTAGGAAATGGGCTATGCGAACATGCGACATACCTCCATGTCACCCTTCTACCTTGTTGTATGACCACCACCGCCAAAACATAGGGTTTGTCGCATGATCACAAAGCATGAAATTGGTTCATGTGAACATGTGACAAACTATCATGCCAACCGTAAATCTTGAAACACGCTGGACAACCCACAAGCCCCTCTGACCATGACCCCATCGATAATTTCCATGTCTCTACCACATTGACCAATTGGAAAATGCCACATCACCATCTACCACTAGGCTAAGGAATAGGTGTCAACCAGTCGCATGATCACATGTCAGAAAACTCTGACATGCGATCATGCGATAGCCACCCATAGGATGCCACATAACCACTAGCGGGACCACTGCCCTCCCCTCCAACAAACCCAGCACAAGAAGTAACCGGTCACTTTTTCACATGTCAGAAATTTATGACATGCGATCATGCGACAACTAAACATTTTACCAGCTCAGAAAATCACAACCTAACACCTCGACGATGAATCATCACGTGGTCCCATTACAGACAAACCAATGGCATCTAATCAGATAGTGGGAACATGATCGCATGGGGAGAGAATATTCCATGCGATCACACGCCGACCGTCGATCAAAATCTCTAGCCCAAGCCCCGCTAACCACACTCCATCTCTTTATTTCCTTTAGCCAATAGGGGAGTGCCATTTGTGCATACATGTCACCATGGCCCACAGTTTGAAACCCTACACTGTAAAGAAGAATCAATGGCTGGCATGATTTCACATATCTCTGGCAACTCCCTTGTGCTTTAGTGACCACCGTTAATGTTTTGACATGAAAAGACCATCTGACTCATCTGGAAACTAGGCCCCACCATTGAGATTTAGCAATAAAGGCAAACTCCCATTCGCTAGATACTTTGCTACCCAATCAAATTTAAATCTCCTGGCCATCTCCCATTGATGATCATCTTTTTCTTTTGATTTTCCTCTCCCTTTAGTGTTACTGTTAATTGTACCATCATCATCACTGAAGTCAATTGATTCATCCTGGTATTGGTTATTTATTGGATATTCTTCATCAAGGTCATCTTCATTAGAGATATCAGGTTCTGCAACTTCATCACCAGATTTATTAGGCTCCCCAATTTGTTGCATAGACTCCTGTGTAGGTTGAGATTGTACAGGTTCCTCTGATGATGTACCTTCCTCACTTTGACCAACACTGTTGTGTCTACCCCCGCCAAAGTATGAAGATATATTTCTGCATTTTGTTGGCCTCTCTTGGACATCTCCACCTTCATTAATCCTCTTCTTTTTTAAATTTGACTATGACATCTCCATCAAATTAAGGCTGCAATAAAATACTATGAACTGATAGTCGTAGTCATTCCAGTTTGCTACCGATCGCAATTATGAGCTCTAAGCTCAGAATCAACTGAATTATTATGCTACTAAGTACTAAATGAAAATCTCTCAAAGGATCCTTCTTTCTGGCATGTTTCAATAATGGAACTCATATATCTTAAATAAACAACTACAAATAAACCATTTTCATATCAGCAATCAAATTTTGCCTCATAATCGGCATCGTCCATTTTGGCGAATGGGTCGACCATTACATATGATAAGAACTAATATTTGGTGAACCCCACGTAATTTCAAGTAATTGAGTGGGTGAATAGGGCAGGAACTTGTGACCCCATTGCATGTGATTCATGGAAAATTGGGTCCTAGGACAAATAAAAATTTCACATAGGAAAATGGGAATTTGGCAAATGATGATCCTCGAAAGAGACACTCAATTTAATCCATGGTGAATAAGAGTAAACAGTAAAGAGAAATATGGGTGAAGAACCCGACTACCAAACTCAAATTACGTAATAATAGTGGTGAACATTCCGACCACTATATGACCATTTTATAAAATTTGGGTGAACGATCTGACCTATATTTGATTGTTTTATTTGCCAATTTCTATCACCTGATCATGACATATTCACCACTAAAAAAATCCCTGATGGGGACTTCCTATGGGTCTTAACATGTGATAAGGTGTACTAGGACCCCTAAGAACTCCCCATGACCCCTTTTGAAATATTTGAATGCTCAAGTGTGTTAGAAGGTGTTGTAGGACTAATTAGGACACATTTGAGGGTTCTAATGTGTCCATAGAGGTCATGGGGACTTCCTAGGTGTCCTAACGCATGATAGGGCATAGTAGGACCCCTAGGAAGTCCCCATGACCCCTTTTGACACATTTGAATGCTCAAGTGTCTCTGAAGGGCTCCTAAGACCCCTTAGGAAACACTTGAGGGTTCTAGTGTGTCCATAAGGGTCATGAGTACTTCCTACAGGTCCTAACATGTGATAAGATGTACTATGTGTTGGGGTTCTTTTTCCCCAAAGGTCAGATTGACATTAGGACTGATAGGGCCAGTGTCACATTCACTCAACACTCCAAGTCTGACAAGGAAAAAGGCCAACTAACAAGGATCAAAGAGAGATCCTTCTACTATTTGAGCTCCACATCACTCAGGTGGGTACACCTCATCTTCACACACATACATCTTTTGTCAAACTACAGGCCTACAGGTAATTGACTATGGAATGGGTTCTCAAACCCTTGTAGGGATATTGTACCTCAATGAAACCAAGATCTAATGCAATAGCCCTACTTGCATAGAGTGAGTATGAAAAATAGAGACCTATTTCTAAAAACATGAAAGGGAAAGGGTGAAACTGAATGTAAATGATTTAATGGTGGGTTTGAAAGGACCCCTGAGATACCCTAAGTCCCTCATAGACCAGTGCCTTGTCCAATGGGCCATAGAGTCAAATACCCTATTGCAATAGACAACTATGAAACAAGAAAGCAATAAATTCAATGTATTGATGCCTAACATCAATCACACACCATGACCAAACCTCACTTCAACAACCCACCTATGTATCCAAGTATGTTATTACCCATCCAAAGGCTTTTAACCCTCCCTTTAGAAGAGACCTATAAATAGATAATACATTAACCAGCATCCACTGGAAGACAAGCATGACATATCTTTGATACCTCAGCTCATACATACATGAAAACTAATTCTAAATCAGTTATCTCTACGAAGACAACTCCACTTACAAACACATAGGAAATGCAAACAAAAAAATCAAACACCATTGATGTATGATTAATGAATTTAGAATTCAAATGGGGATAGGTTGGTAATAGTAAGAATATACTGAATCCTCATACATAAGACAAATCAATTACAATATATATCATATTCTCTGAACCAACAAAGGAAGAAAGAACACCCTATATGCAGAGAGAAGGAGAAAATCTATAGGAAAAGGACCCTTCATGGAACTAGAATAATGGACATCCAAAATTGTGGAACCAAAAAGGAACCCTTACGAACCAAGATTTCAGAATCCTTACTCTATTAAAAAAACACCACTTATACCCCTAGTCACCTTGGAATCCTCAAAGAGGATGCATCAAGCTTAGGGTGACTAGGGTTAAGGTTTCAACTACTAAACCAACCAAAAATTACATCATTATTTATTGTAGGAGAAGAAACATAGGCAACCTAGAAAAAATGAATCTCAGACATATCTGCCATCATCAAAATCTACGAGAACAGTACAAAACACCTAGGAATTGCCATGAAAACTAGTAAAATTGGCCACCTACAAACACACCTTGAGCACAAAACCACACTCCTCCTAGTACAAAAACATCATGCCACTAACCATAGAGACCCTCAGATCAGTCTGCAACAACTAGCACCACCAAACCAATCGAAATCGCTCACTAAAACCATAAATTTTGGTACTTCCTATCACTAGAAACCCTTTGCAAATTTGAACTTGAAATACAATGGTCATTTCCAAGTGCTAGCAGCAAATCAGCGGTTGACATTTGAAACTAGGTCAACTTTAAGTCCTGACCGTCAGATCATTCCTTTTCGCGGGCTTTTTTTCTTAACTCTATAGGAATCCCGGTTTACATTTAGCGACCATGTGACCAAAGCTTATCTCATTCATGAAGTGAAACCCCTAACTCATGTTTAACTTCAACGAATCAATGAATAAAGGAAAGCAACTCACCCCAGTGATATTTGGTGAACTAGCGACTGAAGGGTTTTGCCAATTCACAAAGAACTTTATCTATCTACTAAATAGTTTAGCGATTACATGAATACACATTCGCTGAATTTCCAGTCAATTTAAAGTATCACCATCTCATTTCATGATTGAGTGAAAAGCATTGAAATTCATCGAGCTACTAACCTTATTTGTCAAGACCGCCAAACTTTAGACCTTCACCTGGGCCCGCATTGCACCACCTGTCACCATACTATTCAATGCCTCTGCTTGGTCACCATTGACATAGGACCCACTCACTATAAGATTTTAAATTGGATGGTGGGTGCATGATCTCATGGCTTTGACACAACCCATGAGATTATGCACTAGCCGTTGATTCTCTGCAAATGTCACAACCCTCTGACAAGCTAGAAACTCAGGTCCCACTAACAATCACCAAGTCAACATGTGGACCAATCAGGGAAGAGCATGTCATCACTACATGGCATTCTGGACCCACCTCAGACCCTTTTGACAAATCCCTTTAAATAAGATCAATGACTGTCTTATACCACTGACCTTAAACATCATGCATCTTGCCTCAGTGGTATAGCAACAACCATAGGATCATGTTGTACTTTAACACACTTGAAGACTCACAACACCAGTCCCATTGAAAAAATTCCATGTCATTATCCCACTCAACCAATGAAAAGCTTCCATCTCTGCAACACCTAGCACTAGACCCACTGACACCATCCCCGATCAGATTCAAAATCAACAAATGTTGCATGATCTCATGGGGTAGGAATATTCCATGTGATCATACGCTGACCGTTGATAAAAAAATCTGACACCAAGCCCTCTGACAAGCTCCAACACATCACTTCATGGACCAATTAAAAGCTTCCATCTATGCCTACCTGGCAGTGGACCTGCTTTCACTTTATCCCCTCTAAAAAAGGTAGAATCGATGGTTGTTGCATGATCTTAAACCTCTGACATATCCCATAAGATCATACACCTATCGTTGATTTACTACAAGTTTCAGGACCCTCTAACAAGCCATAAACTAGGTCCCACTGACAACTACAACCGTATTATATCGTGGACCAATGAGAAGCTGACATTCAACACTTTTCTAACAATGGGGCCAGACCCTTGACTATGCACAGTCACACTGACAGCATGCCACATCACACCCCAGATGACTAATAAGATCATGACATGTTAGCATCCACAGGTAGGGAGGCCCACCCAAAAATCTTTCATAGAATGCATTAACAGCTGTCATTAAGGTTTCATGTTAAAGCTCGCACATTTCCCATCAGTGAAATGGTGATAACTGTAGATTTTGAAGAATCTTTAACTGCCAGTAGGGAAAGACAACAAGGCCTGCCATGACAGATGTCACCTCATCACATGATCACATGTTAGAAACTTTGACATCAAGAAACTTTGCGATGCAACGACAACCACATATTCTTAAAGGGTCTGATACTTGGAAATATTAACAAGAGACTTAGGGATAGTGGCAAATATTAAAGGGGCCCAAAATAAAACCTTAGTCACATGATTGTATAACATGAAAATGGCCTATGCGATCATGCAACAAACCACTCAACACTTGAAAAGATGACTAAAGGGGGTCGACAATTAGCTCATGGGTTATTTGGGACTTAGTGGTCTGAAAAGGTAACACAAAAATAGAACTAGGCCTAGGTAGTTTAGGGTTTTTCATTTCAAAAGACTAGATTATGAAATTTTGCTTAGGGTTTTAGCCAGAGACATAGAAAATGTTGCAGAGACTAAAGGAAAGAACACAAAGCCATCAAATTTTTTGCAAGGGTAGACCATTTTCTGAGGATTTTTACTATTACAAGAAAATGGGCTAACACTATGATCCCTATAAGGTCCCTATGACCCGTTTTGACACATTTCAATGCTCAAGTGTGTCCAAAGGGGTCCTAAGACTCCTTAGGAGATAGTTGAGGGTTTTAATGTGTCCATAGGGGTCATGAGGACCTTTTAGGGGTCCTCACGCATGATAAGGCATAATAGGACCCCTAGGAAGTCCCCATGACCCCTTTTCACACATTCAAATTCTCAAGTATGTTCAAAGGGGTTGTAGGACCACTTATTATAGACTTGGGGGTTCCAATGTGTCCATAGGGGTCATGGGGACTTTCTAAGGGCCCTAAAGTGTGAATTGGCTTACTAGGACCCTTAGTAAGTCCCCATGACCCTATTTGACACACTTGAACACTCAAGTGTGTACGAAGGGGTCCTAACACCCCTTAGGAGACACTTGAGGGTTCCAATGTGTCCATAGGGGTCATGAGGACTTCCTAGTGGTCCTAATGTGTGATAAGGTGTATTAGGACCCCTAGGCAGTCCCCATGACCCCTTTTGATACATTTGAACACTCAAGTGTGTCTAAAGGGGTCATAGGACCCCTTAAGACACACTTGAGTGTTCTAATTTTTCCATAGGGGTCATGGGGACTTCCTAAGGGTCCTAAAGTGTGATAAGGTGTACTAGTATCCCTAAGAAGTCCCCATGACCCCTTTTGACACATTTAAATGCTCAAGTGTGTCTGAAGGTGTCCTAAGACCCCTTAGGAGACACTTGAGGGTTCCAATGTGTCCATAGGGGTCATAAGGACTTTCTTGGGGTCCTAACACGTGATAAGGCATACTAGGACCCTTAGGAAGTCCCCATGACCCCTTTCGACATATTTGAATGCTCAAGTATGTCCAAACAGGTCGTAGGTTCCTTGAAGACACATTTGTGCATTCCAATGTGTCCATAGGGGTCATGGAGACTTCCTATGGGTCTTAACACATCATAAGGTACACTAGGATGCCTAAGAAGTCCCCATGACCCCTTTTGAAACATTTGAATAGTTAAGTGTGTTCAAAGGGGTCACAGGATAAATTAGGACACACTTGACGCTTCCAATGTCTCCATAGGGGTCATGGAGACTTCTTATGGGTCCTAAAATGTGATAAGGTGTACTAGGACCCCTAAGAAGTTTCCATGACCCCTTTTGACACATTTGAACACTCAAGTGTGTCTAAAAGGGTCCTAAGACTGCTCAGGAGACATTTGAGGGTTCCAATTTGTCCATAGGGGTCATGAGGACTTCTTAGGGGTCCTAATGCATGATAAGATGTACTATGACCCCTAGAATGTCCCTATGACCCTTTTTGATCCATTTGAATGCTCAATTGTTTTTGAAGGGGTCCTAAGACCCCTTAGGAGAACTTGAGGGTTCCAATGTGTCCATAGGGGTCATGAGGACTTCTTAGAGGTCCTAACATGTGATAAGGCATAGTATGACACCTAGGAAGTCCCCATGACCCCTTTTAACACATTTGAATACTCAACTTTGTCCGAAAGGGTCATTGTACCCTTGAAGACATGCTTAAGCATCCCACTATATCCATAGGAGTCATGGAGACTTCCTAAGGGTCCTAAAGTGTGATAAGGCAAACTAAGACCCCTAGGAAGTCCCCATAATCACTTTTGAAAAATTTGAGGGCTCAAGTGTGTTCGAAGGGGTCTTAATACCCCTTAAGAGACACTTGAGGATTCTAATGTGTCAATAGGGGTCATGAGGAGTTCCTAGGGGTTGTAACACATGATAAGTCATACTAGGACCCCTACGAAGTCCCCATGACACCTATTAAAATATTTGAATGCTCAAGTGTGTTCGAAGGGGTCGTAGGACCCCTTTATACACACCTGAGAATTTTTATGTATCCGTAGGGGTCATGGGGACTTCCTAAGGGTCCTAAACTTTTAAAAGGTGTACTAGGACGCCTAGAAAGTCCCCATGACACTTTTTGACACATTTGAACACTCAAGTGTGTTTGAAGGTGTCCTAAGACCCCTTAGGAGACACTTGAGGGTTTGAATGTGTCCATAGGGGTCCTAATATGTGATAAGGCATACTAAGACCCCTAGGAAGACCCCATGACCCCTTTTGACACATTTGAATGCTTAGGTGTCTCCGAAGGGGTCATAGGACCCCTTAAGACACACTTGAGCATTCCAATGTATCTAGAAGGATGATGGGGACTTCCTATGGGTCTTAATGCACTATGAGGTATACTAGGACCCCTAAGTAGTCCCCATTACCCCTTTTCAGACATTTGAATGCTCAAGTGTTTTTGAAGGGTTTCTAGGACCCCTTAGGACACACTTGAGTGTTTAAATGTGTCCATAGGGTTCATGGGGACTTCCTAGGAGTCCTAACATGTGATAAGTCATACTAGGACCCTTAGGAAGTCCCCATGACCCCTTTCGACAAATTTGAATGCTCAAGTGTGTCTGAAGGGGTCATATGACCTCTTAGGACACACTTGAGGGTTCAAATGTGTCCAAAGGGGTCATGAGGACTTCGTAGGTGTCCTAATGTGTGATAAGGCATACTAGGACCCCTAGAAAGTTTTCATGACCCCTTTTGACACATTTCAATGCTCAAGTGTGTCCGAAGGGGTCCTCAGACCCCTTAGGAGACACTTGAGGGTTCCAATGTGTCCATAGGGGTCATGAGGACTTCGTAAGTGTCCTAATGCATGATAAGGTGTACTAGGACCCCTAGAAAGTCTCCATGACCCATTTTGACTCATTTGAATTTTCAAGTGTGTCTGAAGGGTTCCTAAGACCCCTTAGGAGACACTTGAGGGTTCCAACATGTCCATAGGGGTCATGAGGACATCTTAGGGGTCCTAATGTGTGATAAGGTATACTAGGACCCCTATGAAGTCCCCATGACCCCTTTTGACAAATTTGAATTCTCAAGTGTGTCCAAAGGGGTCCTAAGACCCCTTAAGGGACACTTTAGAGTTCCAATATTTCCATAGGGGTCATGAGAACTTCCTAGGGGTCCTAACATGTGATAAGACATACTAGGACCCCTAGGAAGTCCCCATGACCCCTTTTGACATATTGTAATGCTCAAGTATGTTTGAAGGAGTCATTGGACCCCTTAAGTTACACTTGAGAATTCCAATTTGTCCATAGGGGTCATGGGGACATCCTACAGGTCTTAATGCATGATAAGGAGTACTAGGACACCTAGGAAGTTCCCATGACCCCTTTTGACATATTTGAATGCTCAAGTGTGTCTGAAGAAGTTGTAGGAGCCCTTGGGACACACTTGAGGGTTCCAATGTGTCCATAGAGGCAATGGGGACTTCCTAGGGGTCTTTGTAATCATCCAAAAAATGGTCATCTAGACTATTAGCCCCTTTCTAGCATTATTTGCTAAATTCATCAATTGCTTATTCTTGATCAAATCCTTATTTTATCATTTATTCTATTATATTCTATGGATTAACCATTTTATCCTAAGTCTTTATTTAATTAAAATGAATTCCCCCCCACACCCCCCCCCCCCCCCCCCCACTTTTATTAAATAAAAAGCCCCACTTACATTTTATCCTAAGTTGCACAAATAAAGCATTATTCCTATTTTATAAATAAGAGGAAAAGGGATTTTTTGTTTCACATGGGGCACAAAAGTCAGCACTTCTTTCTCATTGGAGGAGACTTGTGCACAATGATTGCTTCCACTTTCAAACTCCACCTTTGATCAAGTCTTTTGCCTCTTAATCTCCATGGTCCATTTATCTTTAAAAGGAGAGCTCTCTTCTCATTCTAGGATCCCAACTCTTGATACTAATCTTATGCTGTAGGTTTTCTTGGTGACATTGGAGCTTTGGAGAGCTTGTTGCATTCTAGTCTTCATTAGTTTCACTATAGCTTAATTCTTATAGAATTCTTAGCTTAGTTTCCTTTTATGCTTAGCTTAGCTCACATAGTTTAACTAGCTATGGTTTTTAACAATCTCATTTCTATAGCATAGCTTGCATTGCATTTTCATTATGATTCTTGAAGATATTGGAATTCTTTCCCTTGTCTCTTTGAATCTCCCATTGCATGGTTTACTAGCAAGGTTGCATGCTTAATAGCTCTAGCTGAGAGCCTCTAAAAACCCTTGCACTCCATGCCTAGGGAGCTCTAAGTCACTTTCTTAAGGTTTCCAATTCATGGATGCTCTTGGAACCAAAGACTTAGAGAAGTGCACATCTTGAGTGTACATTTTTGGCACCAGCCATGGGGCAGAATAGCTCTATTTTGCCTTTCTTTTCATGCATTTTCCCTATTTTTTCATCACATTTTTCTTGTTTTTTTGACCATTTTTTTGTATTCTCTGATAGAGTATCATATGATAGTCTTCCAGTATTGTACGATAGTTTTTTACATACCCGTGTGATACTTTTCCAATCAAAGTATCACATGACCATATAGAGATCTGTTGCACTACTATGTTACAGTCTATCACCTGTAAGTAATGCAAAGTATCATTCAGAACAGAAATACCGCACTCTTATACTGCAAAGTATTGTGCGAAATGTTTTCTAATAGAACTATCACCCAGGCCTAGCAATGACTAATTTTGGTTATTTCTTTCCAAGATTTGGATTTGTTTGCTTGCTGGTTTTGACTTGTTATGTTAGGGAAAAAATTCATTGGCAAATTTTACTTGGTTTTTTTGTACTAGCACTTGTGGGCCTAAAGAGTTGTGCTTGTAGGTGTGCCCAAATTGCTTGCATAATTTTGTAAAAGAACACATGCCAAAGCTTCAAATGCACAAGGTCTACTAATCTTTCTTTTAGGGCTTCCCAAAGCATAAAAACCAATCAAGTACTTGTTCTTTCTTTCCATTTTTAAGTGTGGCATTATACTAGTTCATTTTCTTAGGCACTTAATATCTTCTCATTAGTCTTTTGGTGGTAGGAGAGTATGCTCTCCACCCTTGTGGTGAACCAGAAATCTTGACCCATCTCTAGATTTTGAAAGGAAGAAGGTTAATTGAACATTGCTTGATGTGTTTGGGAAAAGCTTTTGAGATAGGAGAGTATGCTCTTCACCCTTGTGGTGAACTAGAAATCCCAACTTTCAAAGGTTGATCTCCTTCTTGTTTAGTCTAGAATCATTTAGAGGGATTTCTCTTAAGTAATCAAGAGGAACGACCCAAGTGGAGACAAGCTAATACCTTACTATTCCAACCCACTATGAAATCAAGGCTATCAAGGACACAAAACCTTGGTAGATGTAATACTTGTCTTCTCTTAGTGTGAGTACTTGTGGGATTGTGACCATGAAGAAAATGCTAAGCAAGAATGCTTAAAGTACTCTTGTGGCTGCAAAGTCCATTACTTTCCACAAGGTAAGGAGTCCCTTCAGGGATAAAGAGGGGTATTGTGAGTAGAAGCCCTTATTACAAACCTTAGATAGGAGCTACCTAATTTTTCTACTCAACATCTTGGTGCAAGGATTGATCCTAGTGGACTACCTAGATCACCCCAAGATTTACTCACCATTTGTGTTCCTTTGGTTATGTCATTGGCACTTCCATGACAAAGCCACTATCTATTGTGGGCAACCACTTTGTGTGAGGCAATGGGACATCAAGTGTGGGCCAAGTTGTTGAGTATTAAGCCTTTGTCTTTCTAGGCTAGCAAGTGCTTGAATTGTCTTTGCTGTGATCTACCCGTGTAAATGTTCTTAAACATCAAACATCATGGTTGTGTTCATAGGATTTTTTTGGCTTTGATATCCCAAGTGCATGTCTTGGCAAGGTTGCTTTCACCCTTGTTCAAGTGTTTTATGACACGTTTTATCCCACACTATTTGAAAACCTATTTGTTTTCTAGTGTTAGTATGTTCCAAATTAAGAAATTAAACTTATTAAATTGAAACTTTGATCAAATTACCTTCAAAATTGGGTTTACACATTCACTGGTCAAACATCATATGATACTAAACATTCATTGCACCACCTACCTGATTATTATCGTGTGATACTTCATTGCTAACCTTGTATCGCCTGAGAGTTATACACTTTATCGCATCAATTGCCTAGTTATTATCGCACTGCTATGTGCAAAATATCATCTAGACAAATTGTATCATCTGGCTATCCTACAAAATATTACACAGAACCATTTGGCTATCTTACTGCTGTCTACAATCTAGAATTATCAAATCTGGATCTTAGTTCATTGTAGAGTGTCCTTTCTTGTTCTTACCTAAGCCTAGCCTATTATTTTCATGTTTAAGTTTGTTCTAGACTGAGAAAGATGAGTTAAAACTATTGGGTGTGAGCTTATCAAATGCTACTTTTGATCACTTGTCATACTACGGTTACCTTTCTAGCTATTTTCTAATTGAGCTTCTTTCTCATATCTTGGCTTGAGTCAATTGACTACTATAAATTATTGAGCATCTTTGACAAGCCATCTCTATTGTGCTATCTTGAAGAAGTGATCTTTATTGGCTTTTCTTATCTCAAATCTAAGAAACTTTGCCTCATTCTATTGGTTGAGCAACATTTCTTTTTCATGTCAGTTACAACTCAGTCTCAGTTTGAGCAAGAGAGTCATCCTTCATTTAACTATACACAGTTACCCTCCCCCACAAGATGCTTGTGAGTGCCAGTTAGTGATGATAGTTCTAGCCCAGAAAAATATAAGGATTCCAAGGTCACCCCATGGTATAAATGAGGCTTCCTTTTTTCTACATTCAAGACCTCCAAAAGCACTAATAGTGTCTCTTACCTTGACTAAATAAGAGAAATATCACTATTTGCAAGAACATTTTGAGCATAGAGACAACCAAGCATGCTTAGATAAAGAGAACAATAAGAACATAATGGATGCTGCTAGGTGCATGGCTGGAAGAGGGATGTCTCACAATCAACCTAAGACTAGTGGTTATGAACATAGACCTTTTCTTGGTACTAGTGGCAATTATGGTAATAATACGCCACCAAGATCTCCTCCAAGATGAACTTTTGCTGCACCTTCTTCACCTCCTAGACCTCCTCCTTCTCATCATGAGGAAGAGGCCAATGATGATGTTTTTAGTGAAGAGCTTATGAGGTTTGAACAAGATTAGGCTTCCCAAAGTTTGATGCATAAACTTTTAGAGTGTAATGGAGATCAATACTTTCAATACATGACTTCTAGAGGATACAAGCTCCCTCTTGGTTATGATGTCCTCTAGATCATTCAAGAGAGAGTGCCTATTGACTATGAGATCCTTAGCAAACAATTGCAATGAACAAACTAGTGTCTTTCTCAACTTGCAATAGAAAAAGAACCTCCAAAGGTCTCTTTTGTAGAATCTATTTGTGCTCTTCCCTTTGATAGGAGTCTATAAATGGTCCCATTTCCTAGGGATATTGAGGTTCCCAAATATGATAAGTATGATGGACATGGTGATCCCCATGACCATGTGCATCACTTTTATGCTCTTAGCAAGGACTTCCTTCATGAGGACACATTTTTGCTAAGGTTATTCCCTAGAATTTTAAGAGGGAAAGCTCTAGAATGGTTTGCAAAATTGACACCTCCTCTCAAGACCTTTGATGAGTTGGCTAGGTGTTTCACTCAACATTATTCCTACAACATTCAACAACCTATTACCATGATAGATCTAAGTGCTCTTAGGAAAAATCAAGGTGAATCATTTGCTACCTACTTGCAACGTTGGAGGTCGCTATATTCTAGATATCCTTGCCAACTACTCGAGAGGGAAAAGATCAACATCTTTGTCAACACTCTTGTACCTAAATTATATTATGATGTAAGGAAACAACTCTTTTCCTCTTTCAATGACATGGTTGAGAGTGCATACCGTATTGAGGATGTTGCTATAAGGAAAGGGATATTGTCATCAACAAAGATACCAGAGGTAATGGAAATGATATAAACAAACCTTGGAAAAAAACCAAATATGTTGTTAATGATGGGGTTGTGGATGTTCCTAAAGCTAAAGAGTCTTCTTTTCACCTCTCTAACACTATCTACGTAGCTAAACAACAAGAGGCTACCAATGCTCAAAGTGCACCTAAGCCTCAATATGCACACAAACCAAAGAAATCGTATCAACGATAAGTCTACACCAAGTTGGTTGAACCTTATGATGTGATTCTTAAGACCTTGGTTGCCAACAAGTTTCTTATGCTTCCTGACAATTCTCATCCCTACAATCCACCAGTTAATCCTGACTGGCGAAAAGAGGATCATTTCTATAATTACCATAGAAATAAGGGACATAACACGGATAATTGTTTCAAGCTCAAAGATGCTATTCAAGATCTTATTGATGGAGGCATAGTTCTCACAGATAGCTTGGTTAAAAATTTTGATCATAAGGATTTTAAAACCCCTCTACCTGAGTATGAAAAGGGGGAATCCTCCCAAGAAAACAAGAAAAATCATGACGCCAAGAACAATTATACATATACTCACAATGAGAATGTGATCAACATTTTAGAGCCCATTGAGAGTGTCCTTATGATGAGATCTCAAGGTAATGGTGACGATAATCATGATACACCTAAGTTGGTCTTGCAAACACTTGATGGTTCATCTTCCCGAAGTGAGACATTGAATGCTATTAGTAAGGAGCAAGCCAAAATTGTCCTTCAAACTACTCATGATCCCAAACAAGCCTCGTCTTCTAAATAAGCATCTCCTTCAACCATGTCTAGCTATGATCTTGCTCACTAGTTGCAATGAACACTGGCCTAGATATTCATTTTTGAGTTGCTTCAGCTATCCCCATTGCACAAGGAGATCCTTGAAAAATCTCTACGCGTAGCAAATGTCCCTAAAAACATTGATCCAGATAAGTTCTAGGCTATGGTCAACCATATCTCATCTCCTCATTACCTCTCATTTTTCGTAGAGGATGACACATCCCTTAGTCACCCACATAATCTTTCCTTACATATCGAGGTCCAAGTCTACCATACTTGAGTCTGTTGAGTCTTGCTAGAGAATGGTGTGGGGTTAAATATTGTTTCCTTTCATGTTGTGCAACAACTGGGATTGTCTAAATTTATTGTAGATCCTAGGTGGAAGATCACTATCAAAGCATACAATGAAGTGGAGAGGTCTTCAAAAGGTCTTATTGTGATACCTATTTGAGTGGGTCTAGTTGCAAAGGATATTGTGTTTCAAGTATTAGACATCCCACTTGCATACAACATTCTTTTGGGTCATCCTTGGATCCATGAAATGCAAGTTGTTCCTTCTACCTACCATCAGTGCATCAAATTCCTATGCAATGGAGCTAAAATTGTGATTCTTAGGGATAATGCTATTGCTATTAATACTCTCACTACCACTGAAATGTTTCTCCCACATAATAAACCTTCTCATGATCCTAGTGCATCCCTTATTGCTGTTGAGCAGAAGTTAAAAATGATGAGTATTGGTATGGGTGAATACACACTGGATTCTATTATAGTGATGCCTACCTCTCCCAAGTCATATGGTAAACCTTTTGAAAAAATGAAGCCTTCTTCTTCCACCATGATGGTTTCTGGTACCTTTGTTCAGGCATCCATACCCTTAGAGGAAAAAAAAGAAGGATAAGATGTTAGAGAATGGATCTATAGAGAGGAAGAAGACAATATGACAGTTGCTACTCCCATTTCCCCTAGATGCTATGGTAAAGGCTACACACTTTAGTAGTAAATGGGCTATTAAGGTCAATGACCTTTAAACAATAATGGACACACTCTAGCTAAATGTTTGAGTCATACCGATGGTTGGCATTGTAAGGATACCATGGGTCTAGGATATGGTGCCAAAGATGACCTTCCTAAATGTTCCAGAAATGCTCCCATGATTGGTGACTCAGATATAGACATGGATGAATCACCACTATGCACTATGGCTCAAATGGGAGTTAGTCTCCCTTCTACTTCACTCCTTTGGGGAGAAGAATTCATACCTAATAATGACACAATTGAAGCCTCTACGTCCAAAAATAATGTGCATAATGAATTTGACCCCAGAGATAGACAATGTAGAAATATTTTTCCATTACTAGAAAGAGGAGATCTCACACATAATGGAATAGGTGCCTCTACTTCTTAGCATCCTAAACCTTCTTGGTGCAAACATCCCAATAGAAGTTCAATGATAGATTCACATGAGTACAAATAGGACACTCTCTCAAATGGGTTTTCCACAGTGGATATGGAAGTTGATGTGATTCATACTTATAGTGCCTGACCTGACATAGTTGATGAGTCTTGCATAGGGTCTAATGAGTTCAATCCATGTATTGCTTTAGTAAACCATGCTGGTCATTCTATGAAAAATCTAGATCTTGATACTTTTGGAGCCTACTCTATAGGCTCGACTTCTCTTGTCACCAGAGATGATACCTATCGCATCAATAACCTTGAACCTGTCAATTCACTTCCTCTCATACACCTAGATCTCATAGATTGGTCCACCTAGGATCAAAGACCTACATTTCCTTCCTTCCAAAATGACTATGAGATCACCTATTACCTCAATGTTGTTGAACCTATCACCTCTTCCACTAGAAAACTAGCAACAAATATGATAGAATCAAATATCAAGTACCTCAGTCATAAAATAAAAAGAAAAAAGAAATGGTCGGATGGTGAAAACCACATTGTGGTGGTGTTCAAACCTAAAAATAGTAAAAATAAAGATGTATCTAAGGGTGAAAACCTATCTAACGCACCCAAGCATGAGGTACTTCATAATGTTCCTGCTAGGGAACCCATAAGGAATCAAGTCTATGACCTAAAATTACAACTAACAATTTTTTTTCTAACATTCTAACTTATCATCATTACCATTTACAAGTACATTCCTTAAGGGTCCCTTAATGAATTCATTTACCATTATCAAGCAATACATTTTATTACTTAATCTAATGCAATTCTATTTCTGTTTCAACTTCAATTTACATTGAGACATTGCTTTCATTCCTCATCAAAACCAATTAAATTAATGAGATAATTGCATTCATTTTATTTACCTAATTTGCATAAATATTCACTTTTAGAAATGAATCAGAAGCACCTCATTTATCTAATACACTAAATACATTTATCCTTCCCTTTTTCTCCTTAACCTTATCTATGCACTATCATCACATAAAATTTCTATTAAAAGTCCTTACTTCCATTTTCATTTCTAGGATCTGAATAGAAAGAGTGTAAAGTACATAACCATCTATTTCTAAACAATATAACCCATTCACTGAATCATCTTTATCACAAGTTTAACTATCACAAATTATCATCTATAACCTTGTATATAACTAGTTAAGAATTGAGATTAAAAACCTAGTTTAAATAACCTTACATCATACACATTGAACTCAGACATTTAAGAACATTATGAAATAATTACATCTTAATACTACTTTCAATAACATACATGTTTCCTTTCCCTTATTATTTCACCTGGAGATACCCTTCAACCCTTAGCATATCTTTTCACTATTCCACATATCAAAATGAGTTTCCTTTCAAAATTTTTCATCTATAAGTTCTTTGCAAAAGCTTACATAGAATAATTACTTTCAATTTCATTTAAAACTCAAGAGAGATAGGGTAGGAATTACTTAAACATGATCCATGCCTGATTTACAAATATTGAATCCCCTTTTGAAATTCCTACAACCACCCTTCCCAAATACATAAACTCTTTCTTACACCTTCAACACAATTACAATTACAGTTGTAACACATGGCCCAAAGGCATATAGAAAGATAATTACATCAAGTTTCCCAAAGGCTTACATTACATCTTTACACCTTGATTTCAAAAGATAGAGATACATGATACAAGATAGGATAAATTCATCATTGAACAAATCAGAATCTAGGCCATGACATGAACCAAGAACAATACCTTGAAAGAAATTTGCCACCTAGCCATGTGAAACTGGTAAAGTTCCACCCCCTATGCTAGGAGATAGAACCAAGGCACTCTCAAAACCCTAAGGCAATCTAACTCTCAAGAAAAAATAAATCCAAGACTCAAAAGAACAAGAACAAAGCAGATAAAATATCATCATACTATAACATCGAGGTTAAGGTTCTAGGAGACCACCTAAGTGAGTGTCATCACACAACCTATATATTGGGATCCTTCCTAGCAACCATGTAACCCCAGTCCCCCCTTTATGAATAGGGATCCATCCTAGCAGCTATCTCTGGTTCCGGTACTCCAATCAGGTCTATGTGGCCATTATTATATTTTCTTTCATTATGTTTTGAATCCCCCCTTCCCAGGTTAATTTTTAAGGTTATCACTTTTTACAAACCCACCCATAGGATCATTTGGAAACCACTTTATGATTTTAAAACCTATGGTGAGCCACTCACTTAAGGTTCCTAGTTCCTTACCCCATCACAAGCTAAAGATACAAGATAACATTTCCAAGCCTGATTCATAGGTTGAGAAAACTCCCTTGCGCACTTAGGCCATCAGAGTGAGCCCTAACCTTAGTCATATACATAACAGGAACCATTGGAAAAGTGTCTATCACAAGACACCTTAAATCATATCATATAGCTTTCCGCATGCATAAATACAACTTTCTATGACTTATTTATAGGTCTAGGAAACCCTCCTATGCACAGCGGCCACCAAGATGAGTACTAGCCTCATAAATTAAGCTCAAGTTTATGCCAAGTGTAGAAACACAACATGTAACACCATATAACATAAACAAAACAAGTAATGAACATACATAGGTGATAAAAATTTCCACATGTATTAACACAACATTATGATAAACTTAAAACAATAAGATAAACATTAAGAGAGGTACAAAGATGCAGACATAGACCGAGATCAAGGTTGGAAGATACAGACCAAACCCCAAGCCAAAAAGGTACCCAAAATTGACATACATGACTCCAAAGTTTAAAAAATATGTCCAAATATAACATAAAAGTAATATAAATTATAAACTAATAAAGATTGATGGGGAAATGACTAATTCTAGAAACATATATATGACTGTCATAAAAATATAGTCTCAGTGCGATGAGCATAACTTTGTTTTGAACTGTTGGATTTTCCTAATTTTCACATATGTTAGATAATACCTAATTGCACATAATCTCATTGGAATGATTTGAAAAATAAGCTTTGGTTCAAAATTTGGGCAGAGCGCAATACGGGTATAGGAAAATAAACTAGAATACTTTGTCTCTTTCCAATTAACATATCTTTTTTCATTATCATCTTAATTAAAAATCATTCCACAAAATAAACTTTGCAGACCATATGAACAATATAAATATTTAAGAACACACACATATACATAGATAAATATATCAAATTATAATTATAATCAATCATAGACTTTGAGGAAAGATTTCATAAAACCAAAAACTATAAAACATACATATTCTACTTCCCGAAAACATATAGAAATACACAAAACATAAGACATTTATATTTTATTTTTCAATACATAGTAAACAATCACATATCAATCCAATAACATATCATTTATGTAAATAAACACACACACACACACACACACACACACACAGGAGAATTGGAGAATTCATCCTAGTATAGACCCTACCTGGGTCCTGCGGAGAAATTCTCTTCTCTTGACTAGAGTCTCTCTGTAGATCTTCATGCCTTGACTAGATAGCCTCCTAAAAGCTTCCTCTGGTAGTCAACTCCAAGAAATCCACACATACTATTCATCACCAAACAAAGACTCTTACACTCATAAAAACTTCAAAGATATTTCTCAAAAATACTTGCAGGCAATTCCCAAAAATCTTCCATAAATTATACTCCCCCCCAAACCACACAAAATTGTACATATTTATCCTCCAACTATGTGGTTGGAGGAGTTGCTTTACAGGAAACAACTTCTCCAACTTCCATAGTTGGTTGAAGATTAATTAAAAATCTTTGAGTAACACATAATAATGTCTTTAATCAATTTAATTAAAAATAATTTTAAAAGAAATCATAACAAAAAAGTCAAACAAATAACTTTCAAGGAAAACACATAGCACACATGGAAACTAACTAGCCTAACTTCTAGAAGGTCTCAAGTTCAACTCCCTCCTAGATAGCTAGTTTTACTACAAAGAGCATTTCCCTTTTATTACTATTATTTTTACTTTTATTTAATACATTTCATTCAATACACTTTATTTAATTATTATAAACAACATACCATTTACACAATCAATAAAATCATACAAATATTATTATTCATATAAGCATGGGTATATTCATGTGCACCCACATATACACATACATATATAACATACATTCAATTATAACACATATATAATAAATATATATACATATACTTACAAGGATAAATCTAACTCACATCATTAATCTCAGAACAACATCAAATCATAAATCACAAGACCACATCACATGCTGCATTCAAATCCCCCAACTAGGGTAACCTCCTAAATGGAAATCTAAGTCCACGGGTAACCTTGAGATTAATCTTGATAATATCTCAACACAACAACAGTTCGAGGATTCTGAAGGCACGCTCAAACCTATGTAGCTAGGTGGAGTTGATGCCTAGTACTTGCATCCTATAATACCAACTGAAATGCATACATACATACATACATACATACATACATACATACATACATACATACATACATACATACATACATACATACATACATACATACATACATACATACATACATACATACATATATATATATATATATATATATATATATATATATATATATATATATATATATATATATATATATATATATATATATATATATATATATATATATATATATATATATATATAACAGACAATGGCAAACAAGGAGGGAGAGTGTAACATCATGTGGACCTCCTATAAGAGTAACTACGACTACCTCCCCTTATCCTACACTCATATCAGACAGTGACATCAACAAAACATAATTGGATTAGTGTCGTTAGTACTAGAATAATCTCTTTTCCATATTGTATAACAAGAATGCATCATAACATATTCATGTAAATGTAAATCATCTATTAACTTTCACAAACCCATTTAACCATCAGGTGTGTACTCAAAATGTCTCATTATCAAAATAAGATAAACAAATCATATAACCCTAAATGCATTAATCATGTCTAATCCCAAGTAACATTATTAGAGAAGATAAGACATCTAACCCTTAAGTGATTATAATCAATTAACCTAAGGTAAACAAAAATATTAATAATGAGCATTTCACAAAGAAGCATATAAGTCTATCAGGTGATCCTTTTAGCATTAAGGTCCCAAACTATCATTGACACACAAGAATATGTATAGTAACATACCTATGCAATATTATTATTTCCCATATTAAAATATGAAGTTATGGTGAGTTGGAAGAGGTTCAGTTTAAGCAACCATCTCAAGAAGGGTCATTCTCACCTATAGCTCTTCCTAATTTCTAGTGAGCATAACCAAGAATTGGTCGGGTTGGAGGGGCATTACATCATCCCTCCCTAAGATTCGACTTACTCCTGGAAGTCAGAATTTTCTAGCCATTGATCAAACATAAGAATATTACAAACATTTCTAATTTAGTCTATCATTGATAGATCCGGTATAATTTTCACCTTAGTATTTAGGAGTCCCATTTAATAGCAAAACATATTCAAGGATTCTGAAATGCAATTAAGAATTCAAATTTCATTCTCTAAACTAGATATAGATTTATAAAGGGGATATTTATCTCAATGCGTATACATAAGATACTACTATCATACTATTGCCCTGGTAAACATTTATAAACTAAAAATCATTCAAATATTGAATTGCCACATATAACAACACAGAGTTTTATGAGATAAGACAAAAACAATTATCTTTATGCAACAAGTTACTTTTTCTCATAAGGGATATGGTAAACTTATAGGGTAATCACTAATATCAAACTTACATACAAGATGAAATTCACATCCTCTTTAAAGAATGTACCCTAAGATACCTTTTATGATTCCATTATAACAAATTATTAATGTTGTATTACAACAATACACATAAAGATATTCCTAAGAAATTTAACATGATTCATTAAGCTAGAGTTTCATTGACATTACTTATTAACTAGCTATTTAACCAATTCCATATCCCATAAAATTATAATAAGCTTCTTATGAGTATATATATTTTCCCAACATTAATAAGTTTGTTAGAATTTTTACCATTTTCCAAAATAAAAGTCATATATTCTTTAATAGAGGGAGAGAAATACATGAGTCCTACAACTACCCTCTTATTCAATCCAAATAATATGTTCAACCCACTAACCTTTTGTACATACATTTCAATAAAAGAACATTTGCAGAGTAACTACAAGTATTGTTATCCTTATATGCATATTCCATATGACATATGTAATATTACCTACAAATTCACATTCTTCTAATATTTCCATCTTAGGACAGTTAGAAAGTTTGACTTAAATATTATTCTAATAAACATATAATTATTCTTTTCATAATAACTCATTGTTCCTATATACTATCAATGTTGTTAGCTTCAACTTCTATTTCACACACAAAATGCCAACAAAGCAAATAATTACTATAGAATTTTATTTAATATCATATTCTTTCCTTATAGTTGATGATTTTTCATTGGTTCAATTCACACCACTTATGATGATCATATATATAATTCAAAAACCTTACCATGTAATCAAACATTTCTCCTTTCAACAATTGTGTACTATAATCCTATTTATTACAAAACCTTGGGGACATAGGTCCTTTACCCAAGGGTTTCCTCTAGCTAAGCATATTCTCCTTATCGACGCATTGATTTTCCCTTATGCAATTTAGCCTTTTTAATATACTTCTTGAGAAAGAAGGGAGAGACACATTTGATTCAACAATAGATTTAGTTTCTTACTTGAGAGGGTATGTAAAATAGAGATTCTTCTTAATCTTGCCATATTTTGAAACATCAGATATTACCTAAGTTCAACATGTGTTATCTCAGTTTTCAAGAAAATATAAGCTCATAAATCCCTAAGTTCTTGAGGAAGGATAAAACATAAATTTACTAGACATGTTTAAAACCATCCAATATTACAATCCTTTTTGTCTTAGAAACCTAATCATCCCTTATTTTCCACCAAAATTATATCATGTTTCAAATCTATCTAGTCTTAAATAATCAAACATAACAATCATGGTGCTATCTTGCATTTATAGGAAAGTAGAGTATATAACTTTTCAAATCACTTGGAGACTATTTTGGAAGCCATTTATAGTAATCATCATAAGATCGGGAGATAAGATAAATAACTTTCCTTACAATTCTTTAAGATTTTCTTAGAACAAGGATAAGAATACAACACTCAAGTATCAAGAATTCTTGACCATCTATTTGAACCATATGCATCTTATAAAACATAAATAATCATTTTAGATAATCCTTTCTTTTGAGATATTATGGTAGAAATATAGAAAACATACCTTTTATGTCTAGTGCTCAAGTTTATTAACATAAAGAAAACTTAAAAAGAAGACACACAATCTATTGAAGGCAAAAAGAAAACATTAGACAGAGAAACACAATAGACTCAAGTATTGTAATTAGGTCAAGTATGATTCCCAAGGTTCCTTGTAGAACAACCTAGGGCTTTTATTCTATCCTATCATAATGGTCAGAATAAGTTGCCTCCTTAGGGAAAACTTTGCTTTCAATGGGTTCTAGTTTTAGCAAAATCTTTTATCAGAGTTGTCTCATTTGAGACCTCTCTGAGTCATTACTTGGAATTTGTTCTCCCACATATTCCCATGGAAAATTTATTTGTGGGATGATGAGGGATAATCTTGAGCTCACTCCTAAGAGCCTTTATGATGTCGAAAAGCATCTTGGAAGAGTGTTATAACCTAAGTATAGGTATAGAGTTGACATTAATTAATAATAAGAAGAAGAGACTAAGTTAAACACAAATAGACCCTAGAGCTCCTAGTGTAGCAACCTAGGGCTCTGATACCAAATGTAATGTCCCTGCCAAGGAACCCATAAGGAATTAGGTCTATGACCTAAAATTACAACTAACAATTTTTTTTCTAACATTCTAACTTATCATCATTACCATTTAAAAGTACATTCCTTAAGGTTCCCTTAATGAATTCATTTACCATTATCAAGAAATACATTTTATTACTTAATCTAATGCAATTCTATTTCTATTTCAACTTCAATTTACATTGAGACATTGCTTTCATTCCTCATCAAGAACAATTACATTAATGAGATAATTGCATTAATTTTCCTTACCTAATTTGCATAAATATTCACTTTTAGAAATGAATCAGAAGCACCTCATTTATCTAATACACTAAATACGTTTATCCTTCCCTTTTTCTCCTTAACATTATCTATGCACTATCATCACATAAAATTTCTATTAAAAGTCCTTACTTTCCATTTTCATTTCTAGGATCCGAATAGAAAGAGTGTAAAGTACTTAACCATCTATTTCTAACCAATATAACCCATTCATTGAATCATCTTTATCACAAGTTTAACTATCACAAATTATCATCTATAACCTTGTATATAACTAGTTAAGAATTGAGATTAAAAAACTAGTTTAAATAACCTTACATCATACACATTGAACTTAGACATTTAAGAACATTATGAAAGAATTACATCTTAATACTACTTTCAATAACATACATGTTTCATTTCCCTTATTATTTCACCTGGAGATACCTTTCAATCCTTACCATATCTTTTCAGTATTCCACATATCAAAATGAGTTTCCTTTCAAAAGTTTTCATCTATAAGTTCTTTGCAAAAGCTTACATAGAATAATTACTTTCAATTTCATTTAAAACTCAAGAGAGATAGGGTAGGAATTACTTAAACATGATCCATGCCTGATTTACCAATATTGAATCCCCTTTTAAAATTCCTAAAACCACCCTTCCCAAATACATAAATTCTTTCTTACAACTTCAACACAATTACAATTATAGTTGCAACACATGACCCGAAGGCATATAGAAAGATAATTACATCAAGTTGCCCAAAGGCTTACATTACATCTTTACACCTTGATTTCAAAAGATAGAGAGATACATGATACAAGATAGGATAACCTCATCACTGAACAAATCAGAATCTAGGTCATGACATGAACTGTGAACAATACCTCGAAAGAGATTTGCCACCTAGCCATGTGAAACTGGTAAAGTTCCACCCCCCATGCTAGGAGATAGAACCAAGGTACTCTCAAGACCCTAAAGCAATCTAACTCTCAAGAACTAATAAATCTATGACTCAAAAGAACAAGAACAAAGCACATAAAATATCATCATACTATAACATCAAGGTTAAGGTTCTAGGAGACCACCTAAGTGAGTGTCATCACACAACCTATATATTGGGATCCTTCCTGGCAAAAATGTAATCTCAGTCCCCCCTTTATGAATAGGGATCCATCCTAATAGTTAGCCCTAGTCCTGGTAGTCCAATTAGGTCTGTGTGGCCATTATTATATTTTCTTTCATTATCTTTTGAATCCCCCCTTCCCAGGTTAATTTTTAAGGTTATCACTTTTTACAAACCCACCCATAGGATCATTTGGAAACCACTTTAGGGTTCCAACACCTATGGTGAGCCACTCACTTAAGTTTCCTAGTCCCTTACCCCATCACAAGCTAAAGATACAAGATAACATTTCCAAGTCCTGATTCATACGTTTAGGAAACTCCCCTGTGCACTCAAGCCATCAGAGCGAGCCCTAACCTTAGTCATATACATAACAGGAACCATTGGAAAATTTTCTATCACAAGACACCTTAAATCATATCATATAAATTTCCACATGCATAAATACAACTTTCCACAACTTATTTATAGGTCTAGGAAACCCTCCCATACACACAGGCCACTGAGATGAGTACTAGCCTCATAAACTAAGCTCAAGTTTATGCCAAGTGTAGAAACACAAAATGTAACACCATATAACATTAAAAAAAAGAAGTAATGAACATACATAGGTGATACAAATTTCCACATGCATTAACACAACATTATGATAAACTTAAAACAATAAAATAAACATTAAGAGAGGTATAAAGATGCAGACATAGACTGGGATCAAGGTTGGATGATACGAACCAAACCCCAAGCCAAATAGGTACCCAACATTGAAATCCGTGACTCCAAAGTTTACAAAATATGTCCAAATAGAACATAAAATTAATATAAATTATAAACTAATAAAGATTGATGGGGAAATGACTAATTCTAGAAACATATATATGACTTTCATAGAAATATAGTCTCAGTGCGATGACCATAACATTTTTTTGAACTATTGGCTCTTCCTAATTTTCACATATGTCAAATAAGACCTAATTGTGCATAATCTCACTGGAGCAATTTGAAAAATAAGCTTTGGTTCAAAAGTTATGCACAACGCAATATAGGTATAGGAAAATAAACCATAATACTTTGTCTCTTTCCAATTAACATATCTTTTTTCATTATCATCCTAATTAAAAATCATTCCACAAAAATAAAATTTGTAGACTATATGAACAATATAAATATTTAAGAACACACACATATACATAGATAAATATATCAAATTATAATTATAATCAATCATAGACTTTGAGGACAGATTTCATAAAACCAAAAACTATAAAACATACATATTCTACTTCTCGGAAACACATAGAAATACACAGTACATAAGACATTTATATTTTCTTTCTCAATACATAGTAAAAAATCACATATCAATCCAATAACATATCATTTATGTAAATAAACACACACATAGGAGAATTGGAGAATTCATCCCAGTATAGACCCTACCTGGGTCCTACGGAGAAATTCTCTTCTCTTGACTGGAGTCTCTCTATAGATCTTCATGCCTTGAGTATATAGCCTCCTAAAAGCATCCTCTGGAAGTCAACTCCAAGAATTCCACACATACTATTCATCACCAAACATAGACTCTTACACTCATAGAAACTTCAAAGATATTTCTGGAAAATACTTCCAGGCAATTCCCAAAAATCTTCCATATATTATCCTCCCCTCCAAACCACACAAAATTGTACATATTTATCCTCCAACTATGTGGTTGGATGAGTTGCTTTATGGGAAGCAACTTCTCCAACTTCCGTAGTTGGTTGAAGATTAATTAAAAGTCTTCCTGTAACACATAATAAAGTCTTTAATAAATTTAATTAAAAATAATTGTAAAAGAAATCATAACAAGAAATTCAAACAAATAACTTTCAATGAAAAAACATAGCACACACAGAAACTAACTAGCCTAACTTCTAGGAGGTCTCGAGTTCAACTCCCTCCTAGATAGCTAGTTTTACTACAAAGAGCATTTCAATTTTATTACTATTATTTTTATTTTTCTTTAATACATTTCATTCAATACACTTTATTTAATTATTATAAACAACATACCATTTACACAATCAATAAAATCCTACAAATATTATTATTTATATAAGCATGGGTATATGCGTGTGCACCCACATATACACATACATATATAACATACATTCAATTATAACACATATATAATAAATATATATACATATACTTACAAGGATAAATCTAACTCACATCATTAATCTCAGAACAACATCAAATCATAAATCACAAGACCACATCATAGGCTGCATTCAAATCCCCCAACCAGGGTAACCTCCTAAACTGAAATCTAAGTCCACATGTAGCCTTGAGAGTAATCTTGGTAATATCTACACACAAAAATAGTTTGAGGATTTTGAAGGCATTCTCAAACCTGTGTAGCTAGGTGGAGTTGATGCCTGATACCTGCATCTTGTAATACCAACCGAAATACATACATACATACATACATACATACATACATACATACATACATACATACATACATACATACATACATACATATATATATATATATATATATATATATATATATATATATATATATATATATATATATATATATATATATATATATATATATAGACAATGGAAAACAAGGAGGGAGAGTGCGACATCATGTGGACCTCCTATAGGACTAACTACAACTACCTCCCCTCATCCTACACTCATATTAGACATTGACATCAACAAAGCATAATTGGATTAGTGTGGTTAGTACCAGAATAATCTCTTTTCCATATTGTATAACAAGAATACATCTTAACATATTCATCTAAATGTAAATCATCTATTAACTTTCACAAACCCATTTAACCATTAGGCGTGTACTCAAAATGTCTCATTATCAAAACAAGATAAACAAATCATATAACCCTAAATGCATTAATCATGTCTAATCCCAAGTAACATTATTAGAGAAGATAACACATCTAACCCTTAAGTGATTATAATCAATTAACCTAAGGTAAACAGAAATATTAATAATGAGCATTTCACAAAGAAGCATATAAGTCTATCAGGTGATCCTTTTAGCATTAAGGTCCTAAACTGTCATTGACACACAAGAAGATGTATAGTAACATACCTATACAATATTATTATTTCCCATATTAAAATATGAAGTTATGGTGAGTTGGAAGAGGTTCGGTTTAAGCAACCATCTCAAGAAGGGTCATTCTCACCTATAACTCTTCCTAATTTCTAGTGAGCATAACCAAGACTTGATCGAGTTGGAGGGGCATTACATACTTGGTAGTCTGCCTAGCTACTTCCAGGAAAGATCTTTAGTTCTAATAGAACCTACATAGCTAATCAACCTATGGACATATGAGTCTCCTAAGATAATCCATGTAGCTCAGTCCGTTTGGGTAGAGGAGAAAGAATAATTTACCACATTTTTTCAGGAGAAAAAGATCAACTTTGCATGGACATATTTGAACATGCCTGGTTTAGATATTGAACTCATTATACATCACCTCTCTATTTCTCCAGAGGTAAAACCTATCAAATAGAAACTCAGAAAGATGCACCCTCATGTGGCATTATTGGTTAAGGCTAAACTTGAGAAACTCCTAAAAGCTAACTTCATAAGAGCAATTGACTACGCTGAATGGATTTCCAATAATGTTTGTATTTCCAAGCATGATAAGTCCATTTGCATATGTAATGACTTTAGAGATCTAAACAAAGCATGCCCTAAGGATGATTTTCCACTTCCAAACATTGACATGATAGTGGACATGACAACGGGCTATGAAATGTATTCCCTTATGGATGGCTTCTCTGGATATAACCAGATCAAAATCGCCCCTGAAGACTAGGAGAAGACAAATTTCACATGTGCATGGAGTACCTTTTGTTGGAATGTCATTCCATTCGGTCTTAAGAATGTCAGTGCAACCTACCAGAGAGCTATGACTACCATATTCCATGATATGATGCATAAGAACATGGAAGACTATGTTGATGACACACTTGCTAAATCACAACAAAGAAGCACTCATTTATCTGATTTGAGTTTGATATTGGACCACATGGAATGATCTCAACTTAGATTGAATCCTAAGAAATGTGCTTTTGGTGTCACTTCTAGAAAACTAATAGGCTATATCATATCAACAAAAGGAATAGAGGTAGATCTAGAAAAGGTGCAAGCTATCATGGAGATGCCACCTCCTCGCAACATAAAAAAATTAAGGGGTCTCCAAGGCCATCTTCAATCTATTAGATGGTTCTTTTCTTAGTTAGATGATAGAGCTCAACCTTTCAACAAGAATTTGCATAAAGGGGCTACTTGCATATGGAATGAGGAGTGTCAAAAGAACTTGGATTAGATCAATGGTTACCTAGAAAAACCTCCTATTCGTATGTCACCTATCCAAGTGAAACCTTTGATACTATACATATATGCTATAGTGAATTCCTTAGGAGATCTCCTTGTGCAACAGGATGATATGGGAAAAGAACAAGCCATCTATTACATTAGTTTCACCTTGGTTGCTTATGAACTCAATTATACTAGCATTGAAAAGGCTTGTCTAGTAGTAGTGTTTGCATCCCAAAAAATCAGACCTTACATGCTCACACATACTATGCAATTGATCACCAAAATTGATCCTTTAAAGTACCTCTTAAGTAAAGTTGCACTTATCGGATGACTCGCTAAATGGATGTTGATACTTTCAGAATTTGACATTCAGTATGTCGAAAGGAAAGCCATTAAAGGAAAATCAAGCACAGATTAATTGTCTGAATTCCCCATGACTGATGATGCTCCTCTTTAGATAGACTTCCCAGATCCTTCGATCATGAGTATCATAGGGTGTATGTGGAAAATGTTCTTTGATAGTTCTCATACACAGAATGGGGCTAGTGCTGGAATCTTATTTGTTACACCTCATGGGTATACAATTCCAAAATCTTATAAGCTTATCTTTCCATGCACCAATAATATAGCTGAATATGAAGCCCTTCTCCATGGTGTTAAGATCACCCTAGAATGGAGGATTACTGAATTGTATATCTTTTGAGATTCACAGCTTGTCATAAATCAAGTAAAAAATGATTACCAAACAAAGGATGACAAGTTGATTCCCTACAAGAACATGATAGAATCACTCAAGAATTATTTCACATCTATTACATTTCAACAAATTCCTAGAGCCGAGAACAAGGCTGTTGATGCCATGGCTACTTTGGCATCCATTCTACAACTAGAAGAACATGAATCATGTTTTGAGTTCCTAGTGGAAGAGTTGTGTCATCCCGCTTATGATTCCCTTGAGGATCGTGTCATTTACACTGTGATCGGTCATGACTCATCCCTCTATGCTACTATATTTTCCTATCTCTGAGACCAGATTATTCTTAAAAATCTAACACGCAATGAGAAGTTCCAACTCATCCGTAATGCCTCACATTTTACCCTTGTCTCTGGTGACTTGGATAGGAAGGGTCTAGATGGAACTCTCCTTAGGTGTCTAGAAATAGAGGAGTCAGAAAAGGTGCTAGCTAAAGTCCATAATGGCATATGTGGTTCACACTCTAATGGTCTTGCATTAGCTCATAAATTTCTTGGGGCTGGTTATTATTGGCCTACTATGCAAGCTGACGCTATTCGATATGCCACATCCTACAAGAAATGTCAACTACATGGGAATCTCATTCATGCTCCTAGACGTGAGCTTATTCCCTCTATTACATACTGGCCATTTCAACAATGGGCCTTTGACTTGGTAGGTAAGATTCATCCTAGTTATTCAAGTGGACATAAGTTCATTATTATAGCTACTAAATATTTTACCAAATGGGTTGAAGTTGTCCCACCGTCTGCAGCTATAGGAAAACATGTTTCCCTATTTATCTTGAATCACATCATTTTCCGTTATGGTATTCCTTCTTCCATAGTCATAGATAATGGTGACCAGTTCAAGAATAAAGACCTAAAACAATTGTGCAAAAAATTAAAAATTAAACAACATTGGTCTTCTATTTACTACCCTCAAGGGAATGGCCAAGCTAAGACCTCGAATAAAACATTGCTGAAAATCCTTCATAGGATAGTGCACAAATCAGGCAAGGATTGGCATCTGCAAATCAATCCTGTGCTATGGGCTTATAGAACTTCCATTCGCACTCCTATAGGTGCAACACCTTTTTCCTTGGTCTATGGTTCTAAGGTTTTCTTACCACTAGAGGTTGAGATACCATCACTGAGAGTCTCTCTACATGGTTTGATTATTGATGAAGACCATAGGGCCATGAGAATTCATGAGCTCACTACTTTGGAGGAACGCCGCAAGGCTACTTTTGATCACATGCGCACCTATTAGAAGAGAATGTCTACTGGCTACAATAAGAAAGTTCATCCTAGAGAGTTCCAAGTGGGTGAATTAGTCCTAAGAGAAAATCCTAAAAATTAGTAGAATAGAGAGTAGAAAGCCAAGTTTGAGCCTGGAAACAGGCACCTTGGTACCAAAAATACAAAAAAAATATTATAAAAAAATTCCTAAAAAGATCTGTCAAATGGTGAAAAACTAGAAATAGGAATTTCTTGAGACCCTTGCACCTATGTCTATCAGTCTTGCGTGGTGCTCATTCACTCCACTTCTTGCTTTGTCTCTCCTAGCCTGGAATTGACACTTGTCTTAGTCTATGGGGCATATGTTGTTTTAGCATATCTTGGGTCTCTTTGTGCATCGAGGTTTCTTGGGCAACTTGGATCAAATAGTGTTTCTCAACACTTTCCAACTGTGTTTTTCAACACTTCCCTAGCATCAAGTGTTTCTCAACACTTATTAGATATCCTACCCGTGGTCTAGAATGATGTGATATTTCTCACCAGCAGATGTGATACTCAAAGTTTGACTCTATGACCTACACATATGGACTCAAAAACTTAACTTGTTGAGACTTGCTTGACTTTATTTCTTTGTGTGCTATCTATGATGGTTTGTTTGATGAGTGTTCTCTCCCTAATAGTTTTTGATGATGCATAGCTAGAAGACTGGGGGCATGAGGACATGTTTTTATTTGTTTTCTACCTATGGGTATATTTTGTTGATCCTAACTCTCATGAGAATTTATTATTTTTCTACTTGACACTAGGATCTACAATGTATCATCCTTGATTTTTTTCCATGAGTGCATGCTTATAGTCATCTTGACTTTCTTATGTCTTGATGTGAGCATAATCTTGCTATACTAAACTTTGGGAACCTTGCTGCACTAATCATCTTGACCTACATGTCTTTGGGGCTTAGGTGGGATTCCCACATATCTATCTAATATAGATCATATTCATATACTCATAGTTATACTAGTGTGTATTATATGATCTCACGACGCTACCAATAAAGCTTGATGATGATTATTAGAGTCTAACGGCTTTGTAACCTTACAAGTAAACCACTTTTCATCTAGTAGCTTGCATTCTTAGGTTCATATTAGTTTAGTTTTGCATCTTGCATATGGAGAGAGCTCTCCTTTCATCTTTCACAGACTTATCAGTAAACTGCGCTCACCTTTTGCTTCTTCTCGATCATGTCTTTCACTTCTTGTCTTTCATATCACATCCTTTTCTATTCCATTTTCGGGATTGAAATCAAAATCTAAGTTCATCTTGATGGTCAAAATCAAATTTCTCCTTCTTCTACACAGTTGGTTGACTATTTGAGGCTTGATCCTTCGATCTTCACTAGGCCATCTTCATTTCATCATCTCCATCTCTCTCACTCTTCTAGTCTTTCATTCATTTCCTTCACTTTGTTTCTTTGAGGTTTTGACTTCATCTTTATCCTATATCTTTCTCAGTCAAACCTAGTCAAACTAGGGCATATCTTCACTTCTTGATGGTTATTCTATCATCTTTCACCTTTGATCATGATTTTTGGTGCTTTGATCATGATGCTCTTGCTTATGCATTCCCTCTACCTCATTTCAATTTCAATCCTGAGGGGGTAGACATATCCTATCAGCTATTCTCTAGAGCATATGCTTGACCATTCCATTTTATCTAATCTATCTATCGATCTATTGTGCTTGGCATGTTAGTTCTCATCTCGAGTTCTAATACTATCCATCTCTCTCCTAAGTGTTTAGTACTGTCGCTACCAGGCTGACCACGCAGGATTTTCTATCTCTCAACACTTCATTCTTTGGAGTCAGATCTCTATTGCCTTCTTGGCTCATCTATTCTTTGACGTAATGTGTTCCCAGATCAATCACACATTAGTCAAAGAGGGGAAAATGTAATCATCCAAAAATGGTCATCTAGACTATTAGCCCCTTTCTAGCATTATTTGCTAAATTCATCAATTGCTTATTCTTCATCAAATCCTGATTTTATCATTTATTCAATTATATTCTATGGATTAACCATTTTATCCTAAGTCTTTATTTAATTAAAAGGAATTCCCTCCCCTTTTATTAAATAAAAAGTCCCACTTACCTTTTATCCTAAGTTGTACAAATAAAGCATTATTCCTATTTTATAAATAAGAAGAAAAGGGTTTTTTGTCTCACATGGGGCACAAAAGTCAACACTTCTTTCTCATTGGCGGAGACTTGTGCACAAAGATTGCTTCCACTTTCAAACTCCACCCTTGATCAAGTCTTTTTCCTCTTAATCTCCATGGTCCATTTATCTTTAAAAGGAGAGCTCTCTTTTCATTCAAGGATCCCAACTCTTGATACTAATCTTATGCTACAGGTTTTCTTGGTGACATTAGTGCTTTGGAGAGCTTGTTACATTCTAGTCTTCATTAGTTGCACTATAGCTTAATTCTCATAACATTCTTAGCTTAGTTTCCTTTTATGCTTAGCTTACCTCACAAAGTTTAACTAGCAATGGTTTGTAACAATCTAATTTCTATAGCTTAGTTGCATTCTCATTGTAGCATAGCTTGCATTGCATTTTCATTGTGATTCTTGAAGATATTGGCATTCTTTTCCTTGTCTCTTTGAATCTCCCATTGCATGGTTTACTAGAAAGGTTGCATGCTTAATATCTCTAGCTGAGAACCTCTAAACACCCTTGCACTCCAAGCCTAGGGAGCTCTAAGTCACTTTCTCAAGGTTTCCAATTCATGGATGCTCTTGGAACCAAAGACTTAGAGAAGTACACATCTTGAGTGTATAGTCCTAACATGTGATAAGGTGTACTACGACCCCTAGGAAGTACCCATGACACCTTTTGAAAAATTTGAATGCTCAAGTGTTTCCAAAGGGGTCATCGGACCCATTAAGACACACTTGAGGGTTCCAATGTGTCCATAGGGGTCACAGGGACTTCCTAGGGGTCCTAATGCGTGATAAAGCATACTAGGACCCCTAGAAAGACCCCATGACCCCTTTTGACACATTTCAATGCTCGAGTGTGTTCAAAGGGGTCTTAAGACCCCTTAGTAGGCACTTGAGGGTTCCAATGTGTCCATATGGGTCATAAGGACTTCCTAAGGGTCCTAAGGCATGATAAGGTGTACTAGGACCCCTAGAAAGTCCCCATGATCGCTTTTGACACATTTAAACACTCAAGTGTGTCCGAATGGGTCCTAGGACCCCTTAGGAGACACTTGAGGGTTCCAATGTGTCTATAGGGGTCATGAGGACTTCCTAGGGGTCCTAACGCATGATAAGGGGTACTAGGACACCTAGAAAGTCCCCATGACCCCTTTTGACACATTTAAACTCTTAAGTGTGTCTGAAGGGGTAGTAGGATCCCTTAAGACACACTTGAGCATTCTAATGTGTCCATAGGGGTCATGGGGACTTCCTAAGTGTTCAAAAGCATGATAAGGGGTATTAGGACCCCTAGGAAGTCCCCATGACCCCTTTTGACACATTTGAATGCTCAAGTGTGTCTAAAGGGGTCCTAAGACACATTAGGAGACACTTGCAGGCTCCAATGTGTTTGTAGGGGTTATGATGACTTCCTAGGGGTCCTAACATGTGATAAGGTGTACTAGGACCCCTAGAAAGTCCCCATGACCCCTTTTAACACATTTAAATGCTTAAATGTGTCTGAACGGGTTCTAAAACCCCTTAGGAGACACTTGAGGGTTCAAATGTGTCCATAGGGGTCATGAGGACTTCTTAAGGGTCCTAACATGTGATAAGGTGTACTATGACCCCTAAGAAGTCCCCATGACCCCTTTTGACACATTTTAACACTCAAGTCTATCTGAAGGGGTCGTAGGACCCCTTAAGAAACACTTGAGGGTTCCAATGTGTCCATAGGGGTTATGGGGACTTCTTAGGGTTCCTAACATGTGATAAGGCATACTAGGATCCCTAGGAAGTCCCCATGACCCCTTTTGACACATTTTAACATTCAAGTGAGTCCGAAGGGGTTTTAGGACCCCTTAAGACACACTTGAGCATTCCAATGTGTCCATAGGGGTCATGGGGACTTCCTAAGGGTCCTAAAGTGTGATAATTCATACTAGGACCCCTAGGAAGTCCCCATGACCCTGTTTGACACACTTGAACATTGATGTGTGTCTAAAGGGGTCCTAAGACCCTTTAGGAGACACTTGAGGGTTCCACTGTGTCCATAGGGGTCATGAGGACTTCCTAGGGGTCCTAACATGTGACAAGGCCATGACCCCTTTTGACACATTTGAATGCTCAAGTGTGTCTGAAGGGGTCGTAGGACCCCTTAGGACACACTTGAGCATTCCAATTTGTCCATAGGGGTTATGGGGACTTTCTAAGGGTCCTAAAGTGTGATAGGGTGTACTAGAACCCCTAGAAAGTCCCCATGACCCCTTTTGACACATTTGAATGCTCAAGTGTGTCCGAAGGTGTCCTAAGACCCCTTAGGAGACACTTGAGGGTTCCAATGTGTCCATAGGGGTCATGAGGACTTCCTAAGGGTCTTGACACGTGATAAGCCATACTAGGGCCCCTAGGAAGTCCCCATGACCCCTTTTGACACATTTGAATGCTCAAGTATATTTGAACAGGTTGTAGGACCCCTTAAGACACATTTGAGCATTTCAATGTGTCCATAGGTGTCATGAGGACTTCCTAGGGGTCTTAACATGTGATAAGCTATACTAGGACCCCTAAGAAGTCCCCATGACCCCTTTTGAAACATTTGAATGCTTAAGTGTGTCCGAAGGGGTTGTAGGACCAATTAGGACGCACTTGAGGATTCCAATGTGTCCATAGGGGTCATGGGGACTTTCTAGGAGTCCTAACATGTGATAAGGCATACTAAGACCCCTAGGGAGTTCCCATGACCCCTTTCGACACATTTGAATGCTCAAGTGTGTCCAAAGGGGTCCTGAGACTCCTTAGAAGACACGTGAGGGTTTCAATGTGTCCATAGGATCATGAGAACTTCCTACGGGTTTTAACGCATGATAAGACATAATAAGACCCCTAGAAAGTCCCTATGGCCCCTTTTGACACATTTGAACACTCAAGTGTGTCCGAAAGAGTCCTAAAACTCCTTAGGAGACACTTGAGGGTTCCAATGTGTCCATAGGTGTTATCAGGACTTCTTAGGGGTCTTAATGCATGATAAGGCATACTAGGACCCCTAAGGAGTGCCCATGACCCATTTTGACATATTTGAATGCTCAAATGTGTCTAAAGGCATCGTAGAACCCCTTAGGACACACTTGAGCATTCCAATGTGTCCATAGGGGTCATGTAGACTTCATAAGGGTCCTAAAGCTTGATAAGGTGTACTAGGACCCCTAAGAAGTCCCCATGACCCCTTTTGACACATTTGAATGCTCAAGTGGGTTTCAAGGGGTCATAGGACCCCTTAATACACACTTGAGCATTCTAATGTTTCCATAGGGGTTATGGGGACTTCCTATTGGTCTTAACATGTAATAAGGTGTACTAGGACACCGACGAAGTCCCCATTACCCCTTTTGACATAGTTGAATGCTCAAGTGTGTCTGAAGGGGTCCTAATACCCCTTAGGAGACATTTGAGGGTTCCAATGTGTCCATAGGGGTCATGAGGACTTCCTAGGGGTGCTAAAGCATGATAAGGCATAGGACCCCTAGGAAGTCCCGATGACCCCTTTTGACACATTTGAATGCTCAAGTGTGTTTGGATGGATCCTAATACCCCTTAAAAGACACATGAGGGTTCTAATGTGTCCATAGGGGTCATGAGGACTTCCTAGGTGTCCTGACGTGTGATAAGGCATACTAGGACCCCTACGAAGTCCCCATGACCTCTATTGACACATTTGAATGCTTAAGTGTGTTCCAAGGGGTCATAGGACC
>BSBK01008612.1:0-20000 GCA_027943335.1 Chamaecyparis obtusa | reverse complement strand
CCAACTCTTCACCTTGCATACTTTTCTACTTCTGTTTTCTCTATCTCTTCAAATATTTTCTTGATAACACATTGGTCTACTCTCCATACTAATCCATCCTTTCAGAATTCTTCAACTCATCTCGGCTACCAAAGCTCAGGTTTCTCCTACCGAGTGTTGTATCCAACAAAGGCATCAGGGAAAGCTTCCTGTTATTCTTTTGAACAGTAAACACATTCTTAACACAATCATATATAGCTCTGCAATCATATTGACAAGGTCTATCGAGCAATATATGATGTAACTATTTATATCCACAATATCACACAACACTTGATCCTTATACTGGCCAATCTGAAAATCAACAAAGCAATGCTCCCTCACTTCTAGAGCATGAACATCTTGTAACCAGCCAATTCTATAAGGATAAGGATGTTTCATTCTCTTCAAACCAAGTTTTCGAACCATGTCCTCAGCAACAAGGTTATTAGTACTACTACTATCAACAATTACATCACAAAGTTTACCTTATGACTTGCATTGAGTTCTAATCAAGTTACTCCTCTGACAAGGTTCCTCATTTACGATGAGAAATATTCTCTGAACTAGCAAGTTCTCAGATTCAGGTTCATTTTGAATATTCTTATTTACCACAACATTTCTTTGATCACCAAACTTATTTTTTGTGCACTCAAAAGATCTATGTCCTTCCTCACCACCATTATAACAAGTTCCCTTAAAGATAACCCTACCTATCTTCTTTTTTAGTTCCACAAGTTTCAGTTCATCTTCAGCAATCAATTTTTCCTTCATCGAGTGATCAATCTTTTCTTTCCCTCGGGGATTACTATGTTGTCTCCTTTTCAACTTATCTTCTGCCTTTAGAGAATATTGATAAGCATCCTCAACTGAGTCAATATTCATCATACCAAGCTTATCCTGAATATTGAATCTCAAACCATTCACATACTGAGCTACCTTTTCCTTACCAAGTTCTTTGTGTCCAAACCGAATAGTAAGCTTGTAGAACTCCTCGATATAGTTTTCAATAGTCAAATCTTTTTGCTTCAAATTATACAACTTCTTAAACAAGTCAAGTTCATAGTCGATAGGTATAACTTAGCTTTCAATTTAGTCACCATAAACCACCATCGATTGATCTTCATTTCACCTTCATCTTTTCTATCTCTTTATAATTTTTTCCACCAAAGAGTAGCATTTCCTTTCAACTTAGTTTGTGCCAACCTCACTCTAAGAGGATCTTCAATTTCTTCAAGTTCAAAGAATTATTCCAATTCACCAATCTAGTCAATCAAGTCCTCAGGTCTCAAAGTTCCAAAGAAAATAGTTACTTCCATTCAGTAACTAGTATTCAATCGAGCTCTAGATCTATGCAATCAACCAGTTCTATCTTCACTAGATCTATCCCTTCGGTCATCACCACTAGATCCAGCAGCTTCAAAGTCTTCAAAAACTTTCTCATAACCATCTTCAGTACCAAGATTCATTAGCACACCAACAATAGCCCACATGATCTCAGTGATCATGCCATTCTTCATCAATTCCATCTTAGATCTAAAATCAGCTTTAACTTTCTCTATAATCTTCGATTCCACCACATCACAGAGATCTATAATTGCTCTAGGGTCCAATCTTCCTAGAGGCATCCTTCAAGATTTTTGAAAACCTGAAGCAATAAATCACCAACAAGGTCCTGGTGCAAACTATCTCAACTCGGAGATCAGTTTACACACTCAAGATCTTCAAGCTCTGATACCACCCGATGCAGGTCGAGTAAGGAGGATCCAATTAAAGATAGTCTAAACATGCAGCCAAACACTAACAATGCACAATAACACAACAAGATATGCTTCAAATCAGATTTTCATTAACATGTCCAATTGTAAGGCCTTCCGGGTTAGGGCCAAATACAATCAAAGTATTTCTACAATCTTCCAGCTAGTCTTGTTCTGAAACAAATCAACAACTGATGGAAACCCTAAGGCAAATATGAAGTTGACCTCACAAGCCTCCAAGCAATCTTCTTGTCTCCAAGCATGCAAACCACTAGCTCTGCTATTACAATTATTAGACAAATAATTAGATATGCAAGATTTTGAAGATCCAAATCTAATCTTCTATCAATCTACCTCCACTGGCTGACTCCTAAACATCTACCCAAACACTCCTTAAATACTAATCTTCAGTCGCAAATCGATTGGAAGAAATAATTAACCCCTAAGCCAAGTCGGCTTCTACTATAAACAAATATTAAATGCAATGACAATCGTCTCTCAAATAGCCTTACAAACATTTAATTCTCCATGTTGGCCTCTAAATCTACATTGGAGAATACAAAAAAAACTACCAACAATAGATGCACCAGGTCGGCCAACCAAATCTCCAAGAACTCCAGTTGGCAAGCCAAATTATTGAGCAACAAAGAAACAACTAAGCAATAGAGAAACAACCAAGCATCAGTTAAACACCTGACCACGCCAAGCAACACCGAGCACCATAAGCATCACCGAGTACAAGTTCCATCGAGTGCAAGAGGTTTCACCGAGTTCCTTTAGCGACTGAGCTCCCTTCAATAACTGAGACCATCAGTTAAAGCTGCAACCGAGTAACACATTACCAAATCAACACACCACCATGTAGATTTGCTGAGTCCAAGAATGCCCCTACATCAGTAAATGTACTTGTAAAATTGAACTAATTAATTAAGCAAGATAAACAATAGACATCCAGGTGCTAAATGTAAGCAATTAGCCCAAGTAAAATGTGAAAATAGATCTAAGAAAAGATATGAAATAGATAATGAAGAAATCACCTTGAAGAATGAATAGGAATATGCTTTTCTACTCTGAAAACTATTGTTCTGGACTTGTAACTAAATTTATGACTGTAAATATGTGATCACAGCTGAAAATTCAAAAAATGCTAAAAAGTTTCAAGCTGTCGGGATTAGGTTGACCATGTCACCGTGTTTGCAAATAGGTCGACCAAGTCACTATGTTCCTGAGGCACTTTTATGAAGTCGACCCAGATTTTTCTGATAGATGTCTCTCTGCAACTTTTATATCTGTACCTACAATTTTGAGATCCTGCTCCTGCATATAGAAAACTAGATTTTTGGGGTTGGGTTGGATAAGGGATTTCCTTGGACAAGCCCTAGATTGAGGAATCAACCTTGGAATTGAAATGTAAATGTATAAATGAAACAAGATAAATGTAAATATTTACCTTATTTGAAGAAACCCTTGTCAATAAGAATTTTACTATGTTTGTATATTGATCTTGAGCTTGCAATGTAGGAAATCTCTACAAATGCTATGGATCTACCAAAATCACTTCATGGAGCCATGGATGCATGTGTGCATAAAATGAAGAAGATGATGAATGTCTGAATGTAGATCTCATCACTTGATGGCCAACAATATGCTAGATCTTGAAGAGGAAAGATGCCCACAAAGGATCCTTGAATCTTTGAAGACTTGAATGCTTGAATTCTATCATCATATTGTCCTCTCCTTTTCTTCTCCTTTCTTTCATGCTTGCTTGTGTGTCTCTCTTGCGTGTGTCCAAAATGAAGTTCCTAGGCTTCCTTTTATACAAGTTTTTGGGTGGGAAAACAAAACAAGCTGACAAGATCACCATATTTTGAGAATTAAATTTTTGAGACAACATCAGGCCCAAGGTTCACAACCCCCAGGAAATAGGTTGACTTGATCGACCTATTTCAGGTTTGGCCTACAAGAAGCTAATCACGAGGTCTTAAATACTACATTATTGAAAAGGGAGGATATGGGATGGAACAAGAGAAAGAGGTGATCGAGCATGAATCTCGATCCATGCTCAAAAAAGTTGATAAACGATGGGAGCTAAAAGGTCTTAAATGAGGAGTGTGTCCATTTTAAGACATTATAGGAAGTTGTGCAAAATTCAGGATATAGAGCACATTTGGTAGCTTTTTTTTCTTTTTAATTCTAACAAGTTTTAATGTTACAATAGAGTTGATCTTTCTTCACCATGCTCAAATTCAAATATCCTAATGTTTTGCATTTATTTCTCTAAAATTATTTAATTCTTTAATTATAAATAGACAAGAATCAAATTAATTAATCTAGATTAATGTATGTTGATCTGTTGTATTTTATTTGATTAATCTAAATTAAATTTAGGGAGAGACTAAAATCTCATTCTTCTCTACAAGCATTTTCATCGTAATGATAGATCACACTATGATTCGGAATGTTGATGGTAAAAACTCTCACACAATCTATCAGAAACAACACTTGACATTAAAGATTGTAGAAATTCAATATCATTAACACATTTATTTTAACTAATTCATTAGTCTCAAATAAAAAACTTTAATTTGACAAACGACATGATTTATCAAACAAATTTAATATTGAAACTACTCTTTAAGTTATATTAAAACACATATTTTAAGAAAAATACTACATCTAATCAATCATATTGAATTCTTGAGGACCATACAATCAAACTTAAATTTTAGCTATAATACATGTTCAAAATATCTAATTGTACCATAGAAAGTTTCTTTTAAATATTGTTTTAAGCCATGATGTGTTTCTGCTGTAATCATCAAACACTAGGTGATTTTTTGTGTAGTCAAACAATAGTTATAATGCGAATGGAAAAAGTCATGATATTTATGATGTTGCAAACAAATAATTGAATGCCGAACCAAAAGACTTGACACGAATTAGATAAGGTCACTCTACAAGTCTTTCTATTTATCGGAATAATGCGTGTTTACTATGACCACTGACTTCTGGGCATACGATCGAAAAAATGAGTCGACTTCTCTGCCGTTCTTTCCACGCCCTTTGAACGCCGGTTCTCTTCCACAAACATTGAATTTGGAACAGTTTTCCGTCCAACAAATGTATTATTCGAGACCTCTTTTATGAACATCTTTCTAAATTTGATGTCCTCATGGAAGTGACTTCTCTCCTTCTGGGGGGTTTCCGCCTAAGCATATCTCCTCTACTTTAACTCTACAGGGAGCTTCGTTCGGTCTTAACACTCGAACGATGAAGGAAAAGTTCTGCTTAACCCGGTTTCTGGTATTTGCAGTGTGTATCCAACTGAAAAGTTGTGTTGCTGCAGTCAAGGGTGGAGATACTCTTTCCTTGGGCGCCTCGATTACTGGAAATCAGACAATAATTTCAAAGAACGCCACATTTGAATTGGGCTTCTTCAGCCCAAATGGTACCAATAACTGGTATATCGGCATCTAGTTTGCCAATTTAACAGAGAAGGCACCTGTTTGGGTGGCTAAGAGGGAGACTCCTGCCAGAAACATGTCTGGAGTTTTGAAGCTTTCAGAAGGAGGTGATCTGGGTCTGTTTGACGCAATAGGAACATCTCTTTGGTCTGTCAATGTGACCAAGAAATCTTCTCAGGCTGTGTTATTAGATTCCTGGTAATTTTGTAATGCTCAGTGACGACAACAAATCTGAAATTGTTTGGCAGAGTTTCGACTATCCCGTCGACACCTTGTTGTCAGGGATGAGGTGCGGTGGACTACAAAAGCTAGTCTAGATGGATCCCGCTCCTGGGCTTTTCTCTTTTCAGCTGGATCCATCTGGCGTCAAACAATTCGTGCTAACATGGAACAATTCTGTACAGTATTGGACAACCGGAACTTGGGACGGCAATGTTTTCAGTCAAATTCCAGGAATGGCAAGCAAAGCCTTATACAGTATCAGCGTTGAAGATACTAAATCTGGTTTGTATTCAACGTTTACATTGATGAATAGCGCACGATACGTCCTAGCAAAGTCTGGAGGAATACAGTTATATCTTCTGCTTGATGACGGCAAATGGACCATGGTCTGGTCTACACCAAAAGACCAATGTTCCGTATATGGTTTGTGCGGCGCTTATGGAACCTGCAATTCCAACAATGTTCAGCCCAGCAGACACTTGCGCCTGGGATTCGGGAGAGTCGTGGTCGAGTGGCTGTGTTCGCCAGAGCCCGTTGAACTGCAGCACGGACGGATTTCTAGAGCTGAGCGTCACGTTGCCAGATGGTGATTCCGCTTGGTCATACTCTGCAACCACAAAGAAAGATTGCCAGAAAGCCTGCCTCCTCAACTGCTCGTGCACCGCATTTGCTTTCAATCCACCTTCAGGGCCGTGCCAAATCTGGTCAGGAGATTTGTTGAACATGCGTAACTCTCTTCCATCAAAAAGCAGTTCAACTTTTTTCATTAGAGTAGCTGCCTCTGCACTTCCAAAGTTTGATCCAGCATACTCGTGCAAACGTAGAATCACAAGTATTGTGGGCGCACTGGTAGGTATTGTTGGTGCTCTCGTTGTTTCAATTTTAATATGGCGAAGGCATCGGCGACGATCTATGGTGAGGCATCCAGATCCAGATCCAGATCCCTCAGACTCTTTTTTTAGAATGTTTAGCTACATGGAGTTGAAGATTGCAACTAGGAATTTCAGGTCTAAGCTGGGGAGCGGAGGATTTGGCACCGTGTACAAAGGACACCTGATAGATGGTACGGTTGTGGCCGTAAAGAAAATGAAGGGCTCAAGACAAGATGAGAAGCAATTCCGAGCAGAAATCAGTTCTCTTGGCAACATACAGCATGTCAATTTGATCAGGCTTCGACGCTTTTGTGCACAAGGATCCAAACGCTTACTTGTCTATGATTACATGCCAAATGGATCTCTGACTTCTTTAATGTTCAATGGTAATTTCAAACGCAATAAAATGGTGCTCGACTGGAGGATCCGATTTCAAATCGCCTTAGGGACCGCACGAGGTTTACTTTATCTCCACGAGGAGTGCAGAGATCGCATCATTCACGGCGATGTAAAGCCCGAGAACATTCTTCTAGACAATAATCTTTCACCAAAGTTGGCCGATTTCGGATTGGCAAAGCTTGTGGGTAGAGATTTCAGCCGCGTTCTAACAACGACCAGAGGTACAAGAGGGTACTTGGCTCCGGAGTGGATCTCTGGTCTTCCCATCACTGCCAAGGTGGACGTCTACAGTTTTGGTATGACGCTCTTGGAAATCATTTCTGGCCGAAGGAATCTGGATTTAAGCGTTAAAGATTCCAGTCAGTATTACTTTCCCGCATGGGCTGCAACTCAAATTTGCAACGGCAACACAATTAATATTGTAGAACAGGGTATTGCAGAGGAGAGAGACATTGAAGAGGTAAGAACAGCAAGTATTGTGGCGTTGTTATGCATTGAACAAGATGAAGAGGTGAGGCCAAGCATGGGGCAAGTGGTGCTAATGCTAGAAGGGAAGATGCAGCTGCAAATTCAGCAGATTCGGAGCTCTCTGCTTGTGGACAAGAATGGAGACCAAAGTATTGATACTGACACCAATGGTGATGGCTATGTCCTTAGTTAGAATAGGAGAGGACGGGAGGGGAAGCATTTTAAAACAATAGAGGTAGGTTATTAAAGTTCAAACTTTACTTAATGTGTAAACGTAAATTTGATTATACTTAATATGTTTATTTTGGTAGGGGACCATATCACTAAATATTAAGGTTAATTTGGTTTATATTTTTTTATTTTTTAAAAAGTATACTAAATGATTGAGAAATTTTTTTTTAATTATGCGTGACATACTATGCTTTCAATCGAGGACATATAGATTTTCTATATATCTAAATTAGCCTTTTTGTCTCCTTAAAATAAGTAGATCAATATCAATGTACATATGGGGAACACTCTCATGGGTGAAAGCAACTTTTGAAGATAAGTTACCAATTTAATAAGTGTATCATATATTACAGAAATTAAGAGTGGCAAGTTTGGTATTAGATGCCATCAATATTATAGATAATATTAGCTGTGGAGAGTTAGAACATTTAATGGTCATATGTGACAAATCTATGAACGTTTTTGTTAACTAATACTCTTTTAAATAGTATAGAAAGTAAAATGTTTTTATTCAATGCATGACATTTGATAATTAGATTTATATGGAAGTAACTATTAATTCTGGATTAAGTTGTCATGAAAATTGAATTCCAATATGGCATCTAAAAGCATGTTAAAGAAAATTCTGATCTAAAACAGTGACAAGATTTAAAGTATATTTGTAAGAAATCTTATAAAGATTTTGTTATTATATAATATTATTTTTTTTTTGAAATTTTACAAGATGTCACATTTGTTATTAAATCTGAAGTGTTTTGCATATAACATAACTTAAGTGTGTCAAATTTCACTTAAAATGATTTCGATATAAGTCATGAAATTAAGTTACAACAGTCTCTAACAATTAAAGCAATTCCGTATGAAATCTACTAAAGATTTTGTTAATGAATCATTTTGTAAAACTTATAGATAGGCATATATGTGTAAAATCCTATGTTAGTATAAAAAGATGAAGAAGAAAATCAATTCCTTGTAAAGATCATTAGAGCAGATAATATAGTTTACTATAAATCAACTATCAGCAATGGAAGCTACATTTACTTTTCAAACAAGTACACATAAAATAGCTTTCTTTGGGAGAGTAGAACATACATATTTAAAAAAATTATTACTATGCAAGACTAACTCTGTTGTGCAAGCTGTTCAATAGACATTAGGTGATGAATTTCATAATGCTACTCATCAATGGAAAGTTAATGCTGATATTGCCGCTGTGTTAATGGCTTGGGGTTTAGAAATGGGTGAAAATGTTCAAACTGTTCGTTTTGTTATGATTTCTTTTTTCCCTAAAAATTTGATTGACGGACTTAATTTTTTGCTACAATATGCACAACCAAGTGAACGTTTTGAGTACAACAAGTGTTTTGTAAACAAAGAAGATGTTGAAAAGATAGGTATATTACCATTTCTGCAATGGCCAATGTCAATTGATAGAGAGATTTACAAAAAAGATATAAAAATTGAATGGGTAAATCTATGTAAAGAAATCAGGCAATATAAACAATTTGAAGCCGCATCAATATTTCCAATTGTCTTTCCACAATATGAACATTCTGTGTGTGTACAAATAAAAAGCAAAAATTAGAATAATCAAGGTTTGATAGCAAATCAAGTTGCATTGAAGATGCCTATCATCTATCTGAAACGCTGTTGCAGTTTTCGTCAATTAAGATGAAGGATAGTTGAAAATTTTGCAAGTTGATCCAAAACAAAGGTAATTACTATAATATGTATTTATTATTAAACTTAATAAATCATAACATTATTTTTTGTCATTTTTATCATTTTTTTGTATGTGTCATTTGAGGTAGACTAAAGCTTATACTTTTGTAAAGTATGATAAGTAGGAAAAAATAATTTTGATTTTATATGGGAGGTTGTTCATATTTGCAGTAAAGTACATTCTTGTTAAATTATCTAGTTTACATTTAGTTTTGCATAAATGATATTGTAAAAGAAATTACATTTCAGGATATGATTTTGTTATACAAATTCTGAATTTGTTTGGAAATCTAGAAATGGTTTTCAGTGTTTCCATTGAAATATAGGTAATTTAATTGCGTACCTGTTATTTTTCAAATTTCTAAAATATGTTTTCATTAATTTTTTTAAGAAAAATTTGTTAACTTGGTTTTATTCTTTGTGTTATATATATATAAAATGTCATTGATATATTTTTTTGGTTATATTTATATACATTATGTGAAGTGAATATATAGATTGCAGTACTATGTAAAAGAGTTTGCATATTTTAATTTTGTATTCCGATTTGGTGAGTAAAGAAAGTGTTTTATAATCAGTGATAAATTTTTTAGTATAAATTAATTTGCTGACTTATTGATTATTGGAAGAAAAGAGAGTCGCTGAATTTGATTGCTTGTTATGTCTTTTTTTAAGTATTCATCAAGTATAATTTTGAGGTGACGGTTTATGTGTAATCTCTTAATCTCTGAATTAAATCTTGATTTTGATATTTTCAAGAGATTTTGTGAGTATTGGAAAATAAAGTTGTTTTCTTAGTTTTGGAGACTTAATGACAATAGTTATATCATAGTCACTTAATGTTTTGTCATATATCCATACTTAAGTGAGTTTATAATGGGTGAAGAGATCAACCATCTATAGTTTTATTTAGGGAAGATATCATTAAAGTCGGTCGATTTCATACATGTATACAGTATAGTTAACACATTAATGTTTATAGTAACCCTACCGAGAACTCAAAATAATTAATTTCTTATTTAGTAGGAATGAACAACTTATTCAGATATGTGAAAAGAAACATTTAATGGGGGACTGTATTCTTTTCTCATTATCTCTTAATGAACCTTGTAACTAGCTTTTAGGTAGTAGAAAAAATAGTTTGAGAAGCCAGTAACAAGAAAGTCAGTATTTGTTTGAACAGAGAATCAATTCAGAAGTACTTTGTTTTACCTTCAAGAGAACAATACTCAGAATGGAATTTCTCTCTGTCAGCGTCAAATTTTAGCTTACAAAGGTCATGATGGCGATGTGTAATTTCAAATAGATGGTTTGAAACCATTAGAGTAGCCAGTTCAAAGTTACCGAAAACCCTATATGGAACAGATTTAAAAAAGAGATTGTTGATATTCTATTACTTCTGCATAGAATCAGAGGGAGTGAACAAGCCCTAAATTTTGAAGAATGGTGGTTTTTCCTTGTGCAATCTATAGCTATAAATAATATTTATATTGATTGGGTACAAGTCATAAATGATAGACTTACTAAAATGCTTATGTCACCAAAGTATTCATACAAATTTGCAATGTCATCTTTCCTTATATATGCCCTAGCATGTGAACATATAGTGAACGACCTTCCTAGTGTTGCTGAATATGATGCAAATATTCAAGTTTATGATTTCTATCCATGGATACAACTTGAAAATAGCTATGGAAATTTCAGAAGGGTTAATGATTTTTTTTCAAAGAAGTTATGTCATGAAATTCAGGGTTGTCTAGAACAAAGATTATCAGATGTAGCTACTCAAATAATAATGCAATTTGGTAGCTATTATACTCAATATCCTACATTTACTTATATTAGGATTGGAGGTTTCAATGGGTTTTCATACAAATTGCCTAAATATCTAGATGACAAAATGGCTTTGATAAAGTTATGCAGACAAATTATGGATGTCAACAATAGATGCAACGAACAACATAAAGCATCTATTCATATTCCAATATTGATAGGTGCTTATAAATACTTTTCTAGTTCTTCTGCAATGAATGTCATCAAATCATCTAGAAAAAGATATAAATTTGATGAATTTAATGTTATTAGGCATCATTTTGACCCTTCAAATTATGTAAAACAAAACCTACAACTAGACCCTAGTTTTAATCACATTCCTTCATTAGAAGATTTCTAGGATAATTGTAAAGATGACTTTGAAATGAGAGAAAGATCATGGTCCTGACTCAAAGTTGAATAGATTAAACTTTATAATATTAATATAGATGTGAAAGGTTTATATGATGATTAATCTAAATTGTTTTTTGATAGTTATTTGGCCAAAATAAAAGGGACACCTTTGCAACCTATAAAATTTGAAGAACCCGAATTAGACAATTTTGATAAGGGAATGGAATAGATAATGAAAAGAACCAAGAAATGGGTTCTATACAAGTAAAAAGCCAAGGACACATCAAATAGACAAGGACAATCAACAAGAGAATCTCAAACAATAGCTTCAGTTCCAGTAGTTTTTCCAACAATGCCAACAATAGTTCAGTCCATTCAACAAATGATAGGAGGGGATGATCAACCACTGGATAAAGACATAACTATAAGCAAGACTTGTGGTAGTGGTTCAGTTGCATTGATTAACATATACACTTCAGAGGAAACAGAAAAAATAGAAGAAGAAGATAAAATAGATGAATCAGATTAGAATGCAACAATTCAATAGTTTGAAGAAGAACCACTAAATCCTGAAACATATTTTATTGAAGGTAGTGTAACATGTAATCAAAATATAGTACCCAAGTTTAAAAGTTCAGCTCATCAAATACAAAGCCCTACAATAGTGAGGAAATTGTTTGATAATGAAAGTTTAGCTTTTGCCTTAGAAATTCTAGGCACTGCTTCATGGATAGAAGAAACAATGCAAAGAAAGAAAAAAAAAAAGAGGATAGAATTCTTAGTGAAGATTTTGTTTGTAAAATGATAAATGAAAGTTTTGGTTCAAGGAAAAAAAAGAAAAGAGGCACACTAGCTGCTCTTCAAAAACATCAAGAGACAGGACATGTAATAATACAAGTTCTAGAACCAAAAGAAGACAGTAATTTTTATGATCTTAATGCAATAGATTATGATGTAAATGAAATTGACATAGGAACCACATTCCATGATCGTATAGTTGATATGTGGGAGTTCACACATCATGAGTTAAGAGAGAGATTGGAGCAATTAAAAGATGAAAAGAACATTCTGAAATCTACTATCAAACATTTATCTGATTATATCTAAAAAATGTTAAGTCCTATGTGTTCTCAAAGAGAAAGTTAGAGAGAAGATATTTTTGATCCATCACTTCATTCGAGTGAACAAATTATCAAGCAGATGCATAAAGACAGACATATGGCACAACTTTCACAAGAATGGGTAGAATATCTCAATTCAAGAGGTGTGGGTCTCATTGACTGTGTAGGAAGGTATTACAAAATATATATTGATCTAAAATGTATTTTGTTTATAGAATTGCATATGCTTGAATAACAAAAAACAATATATAGTAGACATGAAAAGGTATTGCAATCTATAAAAGATATGGATAGTGAAGAAGCTCTGAATGTAAAAATTATCAAATCCACTGACACACCTCTACATAAGTGGATTTTTTCAATCAAATTCAAAACAATGATGTGCATAGATGTTATTGAAGAATTACAAAATCTAATTGAGACAGTCAAGATGGGCATTACATATATGTTTAAGATGTTTACTGATATGAGCTGCAATTTTGGTATAGTCAATGCTGAAGATACTCTAGATATAGAAATGATGAAAAAACATTATGAATTGTATCTTCAAAGTATTATCAGGAAAGAAGCTTATGAGGTAGGAGATATATACAAATTAAGTGCAATTGGAGATTTATTAACAAGTGTAAATGAGGACACACGAAGCATTTCTGAACAAATAAAACAAATTAAAAGGAATTATGAATACTCGATTGAAAGAAGTGAAAATGTTATCATACCACAGGTACAAGAAATTCTTGATGTAATTAGAGCAATGGATCAATATAATAGTAACAAAGTTTAAGAAGAAAAGGCCACTAGCAGATGACCCAGACATTGTTGATGAAGAATGATGATTTGAGCTGGAAATCTTACGCCTAACTCATGAGCACATGGGTGGTAACTATTTATGAAGAATGGTGTAGGTTAGCCTGAAATGGCGGTCACCATATCTTGTAATAACTCAATAAAGTAATCAAGAAAATCTACAGACAAAGGTGTCAATTATTTATCAAAGAAGATCAGATGAGTGAAATTTTTTTTGGTATTTGCATCACCCGAGAGCCTTAATTGTTTTTTACTTTTTGTTGTTCTTAGGTTTATTGCAAAACATATTTGATACTTCTTACATTATTCTTCTACAAAGGTTTCCAAATTGTTTTAAGTATATATTTTTTAATTGTAATGTCTTATTTAAAACCCCTTTACATACTTATTTATACATATAATGTGTCTATTCATGTAAATGATTTCTGTTTCGGTTTACAATTTTTTTAGTTAAATGAATATTTGATAATTTATGAAGCTGAAATACAGTATTTTAGGTCTACTTTTCTATGAGATTTGTTTGGTAAACTTGGTACTTTGTTTAGTATTGATGGAATTATACAAAAACTAGTTTTCATTGAATATTTTGTAGATTTAGAACATCTGGCTTTTGTAAATTGTTATCATACAATTTGGGTCATGATGATGTTAGAAACTTGTATATTCATGTAAATGATTTCTCTTTTGGTTTGCAAAATTTTCTGTTTGATGAATTGTTGATAATTTATGAAGCTAAAATACAATATTTGAGGGGTTGTTTTCCATGAAATTTGTTTAGTAATCTTGGTACTGAGTATAGTATTGATGGAATAATGTGTAAAGTGGTATTAATTGAATTTTTTTTTAATTTAAGGATTTTGGTTTGTGTAAATTGCTATCATATAATTTGGCTGAATATGATGTTACAAACTTGTTTATTTTATATCATCATCTTTGAATGAATTTGTAGTTTGTTTGTTATATTGTGGATTTGATATTGCAAGGTCTGATATGAATATAGAATATGAAGTTAGATAAAATATTTGGTTGTTGTTCAATGTTAATGGAAATGTTGTTGTAAAATGGTTTGAAAGTTTTTAGTGACTTAATGGAAATAATGTGAGAGAAAACTAGTGAAGTTGTATTATTCCAATTATGAATTACAGAGTTGTCTTTGGACTAAAGTAATGGAAGGTATTTTATATCATCATCTTTGAATGAATATGTAGTTTTTTTGTTATATTGTGGATTTGATATTGCAAGGTTTGATATGAATATAGAATATGAAGTTAGATGAACTATTTGATTGTTGTTCAATGTTAATGGACATGTTGTTGTAAAATGGTTTGAAAGTTTTTAGTGACTTAATGGACATAATCTGAGACAAAAATAGTGAAGTTGTATTAGTCCAATTATGAATTATAGAGTTGTCTTTGGACTAAAGTAATGGTAGGTTTGTTATGATTGTAAGTAATGGCAGGTAAGTTATGATTGTCAAGTATGTTGTGTTAATTTTTAGAGGCATAGAATTGGGATAATTAGAGAGAATAAATGTAATCTTTATTACATGATTTATGAATGACATCATACATATAGTTTACATTGAACTAATTATCTTTCCTTTATAGTATGTCAGTTATCTTCAACTAAAGTTTTGATCATTATGACTATTTAAGTGAAGAGTATTTTAAATGGTTCTTTTAATATGTTTACATTTCATATAATTTTAAAAAAATAAAAATAAATTATTAGATATATAGGTGCAATAAAATTTGTCAGTGAATTTATTAGAAAGGTTTAAACAATTGTGGATGATCTTTGGTGTTTGTGAACTTTATTGTCATTAAAAAACATCCAAGAAATATAAGAAGTTAAAGTCTAGTTGAAAAGAGTATTATGAAGCCCATAACATGTTTGTACATACGCAATGAAACATAAATTGTTTTAATCTAATGTTCTTGTTAAAGTAACATTGGTTATGCATGTGAAAAGGCTTTTATCTTTAAAATAAAAGTATGTTTTGTATTGATAGGCAAATTTAAGTAGAAACTTAATATTTTGCATAACAACGTTAGAAAGAAGTTTCACATATATAAATATTGACATGACAAATGTTTGAACAAGTTAGCATTTAAATTTTATTCAATTTAAAACCTATTACATGTACACATTTTATTTCAAATAAATTGTGATACATTGGAAGTTTATATTTTTATATGGTTCCAACAAACAAATAGAAATCAAATACAAATAAATGTAATTAATATGGTGTGCAATGTTTGTAAATAATTGATTTCAGTGTTTTCCATTGACACAATTTCTATCATAGCTATCTTTTGAGAGTGCAAGCTACACTAATGAGTTTCATTGACAATTGGTGCCAATGGTGTGACATATGCATTTGAGGCATCATTTGCCCACCTAAAGTAATCGCAGCCATTGTTGCACTGCAATATCAACTTTACATTAGTACATACTATTATGTATAGTCTGTTCATTTATTTTAAACATAGACTTCATGTCCAACACTAACCCTCTTATTAAGTGGACAGGTCCAAAATTTTCTTTGAGGTTTTTTCTTAGTGTTTGATGTTTTCAAAATGCAAGCTCCTTCATTACAGTTGCAGTGTGACACATTTAGGATAGCCATTGTTGATGCTTGACAAAGCTGTAAAAGACAAACTCATATAACGATGGTAAAAATAGATAGATCAAGATGTAATGTTAGTTGAAAGACTCAGAATGAATTCAGTAAATGATAAATATATCAGAGACAATGATATAGGTTATTGTGGGTGACTTTCAACAAAAAGTACATTTTTCTTTAAACTAAGAAAAGTCAACTTTGTTTTGGTGATTAAGAGAGTCATTGCAGTTGTTAGCATACGATTTTTCCCTTTTCTCTAAACTAATTTTAGAATCCCATAAAGAACAAAAGAAAGGAAAATCTCAATACTAACAATTAATCTCCCTTGAAAAGTGAACTCTCTACAAATTATAAGGTGCAACAACCTTCTAAAAGGATTTCCAATATGCTCTTATTGAATAGATAAAGAGTAAAAAAATGTGTTGTTTTCACCATAAAACACTTAAGGTAAACATTCAGTTCATCAACATGAAAAGAACGTGCAGAATTTTAAAGAAACTAGATCTACTGCTATCACTTGTTTCAAACTTTGAAACCTTTATTTATCTAAAACTTCAATAAGATTCTCCCTGTTTCTATTATTTTTAATTTGGGAAGGATTGTAACGTGTGTTTTTTTATTTTTTTAAGAATCCTATGTCTTGATTTAGGCTCAAGATAAAACTTTCCTGAAGTTCCATTCTGGCCCTGTCTTTTGTGCTGATTACAGTTGAATGTAACATGCATTTTTAGGGCTTTTTTTTTAAATCTGTTTGTTTGAATTATGCGGTTATTCTATTTTTTTTATTTTTAAATCCCTTTCAAAATTTGTCCCTAGTCCACAACCATTTGAATGTTGTAACCCATGTGTTTATCATGGAAGAATTTCTAGAAATACCAAAAGAAAAAGAAAGTTTCTTAAGCCTACTCTATGAATCTACTATGAAATGTCCTAAAATCTGGTGTTTTCTGAGCCACTTTCTTTGAAATTTTCTATCGAAAAAATCTGTTAGGAATGCTAGTATTTTTATTATTTTTCTTATTTATGGTTTTTCATCTCGGGAGTAGAAGGTAGTTATAGTTTTATTGGTCTAAACTCAGCTAAATATTCCATTACTTTTATCTCCAGAGTACCAAAACAAAACAAAAGAAAAAATAAATAAATTCTATATGGTTTACAAAGAGGCATCACACAGACAAATTTTAAAACTCTCATAGAGTAGCGGGCTATTATGCCTTAAATGGTTATTCACCCACTTTTATTTTATTTTATTTTTAATATAAAATTCCCCATAACATTAATATAGAGGTAAAATACAGAGCGTTGGATTCAAGAGTAATATTTTATTTAATCAGCTCATTGGAATTACAAAATGTTTTCCTATTTAATATTTGACCCAAGTGAAATGTAGTTCTTAGAAATAATTTAGTACTTTGGTAAGCAATATTTAATTAAACATTTGAGATCTACTTTATCGGTCTTTGTGCCAAGTTATTCCTGAAAGATTCATCTTTAAAAGTAAAAACATAACTGTAAAGTTACATAACACACCAAAGCTTTTGTTTTAGCATTTCAAAATCAACAACTTTATGCTAAAAACAAAGAGGCTTTACCAACTCTTTTCATTTTGACTTTTAAAAGTAAATTTCTTAGCTCATGAGAATAACGAAATGAATAAATTTTTTATTTTGTCTTAAACTTTATTAATTTGTTTACTTATGTTTAGAACTTTTAAATATAATTCTTTCTTATTTCAAGCATGGAATCCTCCATCTTTAAATAGATAAGTATGGTATTTAATTTATAATAAATTAATTCTTTAGTTTTATGGAATTAAGTTAAAAATTAATTAATTAAATATAGAATTGTTTCTCTTAATCATAGAGATTTAATAAATATTTTTAGATGTGGGAATTATGATATTTGTTTGAGAGTTTAACTAATGTTATAGTTGAGAAAGTTGTGCGTGACAAGATTATCGCAATATGTGTTCATATCTACCTTTCATTTATTTTTATTTATTTATTTTCCATAATTCAAACTCATTGGTTGGGTTATATTTTTATTTTAGTTTCTATATGATAAATGGACGGGTGTCGAATATGGGAGAACAAGGAAGGATAGGTATTTTATTTTATTTTATTTTTACCTATCTACTAGGAAACTAGCATAAATTATGCTTTGGCCAAAGCGATTATATGCATTTATGTGATACTAGTGAATGTTATGGTTTTTTCTCCCTACCATATCACTGTGTAGATGCTACAATATATTATAAAATGATCGATAGGACATAGTGCTACACCAGATTCCATTCCAACCTACCGGTTCCAGTTTGCTGGGTTCTTCATGTAGGGTCGGGTGCTCAACCTTTCATGTTGAGCATCGGGGGAGCTAACACCTTTGAGGAGCTAACCACTTTCTGGTTGGGTGGAGAAAGTGCTTGGACCACATTCTTGTCCTTGAGCATAGCAGATGGAGAGTAGTCTAATGGCTAAAGGAGGCAAGAATGTTTTATTAAATAGTATCATTTAATGTCCTTATGATGTATTGACACTTTTGTGGTCTAATGAATCATTTTTCTTTGATGTATCAAGGTGTAGGTCGATCTTAAAATACTTATGGTGTATTATCTCATATGTGAGAGAAATTTTTGTACATTTGTTCTTCAATATATATATATTACTCTTTAGCGACTTGAATAATCAATATTATTTTTATTTTAATTTTATTTTTGAACTATTTGTATTATGTGAGCTTGTAGTACCTTACATAAAGGGAAAGGATCCTTCACATAGTTGTGTGTGGATCTTCATTTTTATCAATGGACAACCCATTGAGTTTTGTTAGTATATGCTTCAAATTGTATAAAAGAAATAATTACATTATGAGATTGGATGATAAAAAACCTTCCTAATGTTGATTGGGTTATTGAAGGTTACTTAATATGATTGAACAGTTGAAGTTTATGGTGCTTTGATTACCATGTTGAATTTATGGTGCTCTAATAGCGTGTTGTGAAGTTATGGAGTCATGTTGAAATTTGCAACACAAGCACCTCCAAGATCAAACAACAAAAAATATAACACCTTCTATAAGGAGAGCAACAAAAAATTAATTTCTACATTTGTCAAAGACCAAAGATTACAAAATTACAAGATTATGATTGTAGGATGAATAAAAATGAAAATATCAATTACCTTTTATTAGAAAGCAATCATTCTAAAAATATGCAAAAACTAGCTCAAACTAGAGCTAGATATGCAAACTAGAGGTGCAAACTAGAGTGAACTAAACTAAATTCAGCTCAACTAAGTAAAATTAAGCTAAGCATGCATGTGCAAACATGTGCTCAATTATGCATATGAATATTGCATGAAAATATTCTTAAGCAAGTGCACAATTGACTAATGCAGCATACACAAATGTGCATAATGCAACAAATATGCATGATCTAACACCCCCTAAGAGAAACTTAGGGAGGCAAAAGGGTCTAAGTATAAAATATATGAATGAGTAGGTCCTCATCGACTAGGTCTAATTAGATACCTATGCATAATGAAAGCCTCTCAAAGTGGAGAAAAAAGAGAAACCATGTGGTAGAAAAATTCTCTCCAAAAGAAAGAGATGTATTGCATGAGATGTAATACCCACCCCATTTACTACCAATTATGTTTATGACATCGTCCCTTTTTTTTTTAATGAATATTAGATCTTTAGTTACCATTTAATGATTCAGTGCTCAACTTTAATCATTTAATTTATATCATGTTAGAAGATGTTGGTTATTTACATATGATGATGTTACGTATGTTATGGTTTTTTACTAACCCCATATTTGCATGTGTATGATTACTGTGTATGTTTTACTTTTATGTTTGACGTGCCTAATGTAGTTAATGGAGGAAGTCATAGTTACTTGCTTGTGAGTTCCACACGATCGACCGATCCCCGTCATTGTCTGTTATATATATATATATATATATATATATATATATATATATACACACACACACACACACATGTATATATATATATATATACATGTGTATATATATATATATATATATATATATACATGTGTAGTATATATATATATATATACACATGTATATATATATATTACATGTATATATATTACATGTGTA
>BSBK01008611.1:1077500-1183350 GCA_027943335.1 Chamaecyparis obtusa | reverse complement strand
CCTATCTATGGGTCTATCTAGGATTTCCTCATATTTATTGTGTTTTTTTGGGATGAATTTAAGCATTCTTGAAGTAATGCAGTAGATGTTATAATCAATTGGGATCAATGTCTAGTTTTCTTTATAGGTCACACCCAAATACATGTATATATTCATATACACTCTTATTTAAATAGGTAGGTATTTAATTAAATATACAAGGACATATTGTGTATATATATAGTCTTTATATATATAGTAAATTCTTATCAGGATTTAGATAAGTGTTTGTGCATATAGGGTCAAACAATAGTAGTTTCAGTAGGTCTAGAAAAATAAGACTTTCTGAGTTAAATCCCCCTCTATCTGTAATTTTTAGAGCTTATAATATCTCTTCTCTCTACAAATATACATATCTATATAGTAATAAATATGCCATGGAAATTCCTCGTTAAAATATGAATTGTCTCCATGTGGATTATCTTTATTTTTCTATGAGAATATGCATCCTTAGATCATTATTCTATATATATGGCAGGGAGGCAAGATCCCTTTAAGTAGAAAAGGAATAGCCTCTAGAGGGTCTACTCTAAGGAAGTTTGCACAGGGATTGCTCTCAATTCACCTTCTAATTTCTAAGAATGTTGTATAAATCATAGAATAGTTAATAATTAATCCATAAGAAAATTCAATACAACAAGACATTTATTAATTCTCTTTCATACAATATACATTGATGAATGTCTGTAGGTTAAAGGGGTAAGTCTATAAGGTCCTCTTTTCTGTTGCATCTATTTTTAAAGCAGAATTTCTTATTAATCTTGAAAGAAACCTTGAGATGTTTAAGAAAATATAGTATTAATACGAAAGAGTAAGTGTTAACAATGTTCTTGAAGAAAGATCAATTGTTTGAACAGGAAGAATTTAGAGGATACGGTGGAAGATCATCAACTTTGGTATAACTTCAAGGATTGCAGATATCAATAAAGCATTGTGATAAAGTCAAGATTGTGTAGTGAATTTTGGAAAATGTTAAGAAAGTTTTATGTAAGCTCTTAATTGTGCATTTTATAGGTAGATCTTTCTATCTCTATCATATTAAGATGGGAATGCCCCATTCTTTCCAAATTCATGTAAATAGGGGAATGCCCCTATCTCTATAGCTCTGTAAATAGGATAATTCCCTATCTCTCATAAGCTGGACTTTGTCCCGGGAAAGACTGTAGGTTTTCTTCTCCATTCTTCCTACCAGTGCCCACACTGAATGGAGACTCATGTATCATATTTTAAACAATTAATAAAATTAATCATGGATTAGGCCTTTTACCAATCAAAAAGAAAAAACATCATAACAAAATTAAGATATCACAATGTAAATTATAATGACATGGCAAAGAAATTTGCAATTTAATCATGATTACTTCATAATTTTCATTAAAAACTATGTAAAGGAAGTTAAAATCAATTAATATGGCATTATAAGTAATAGATTTAATTTATTTAGTAATAATTTTATACTATTTCTTTAAAAAAAATATAGTACTTATACCTTCTATTTTTCTTTTTTCTTTCTACTTTTATTTCTCTTAACTTCATTTTTTAATCTACTTTATTTTTTAAAAAAACAAAAAAATAATTATTCTTTTATAGACACCCATTGTTTCCATTTTAATGATGTCCCTCATAACTAATAAATGTTGGAATGGAATCCTAACTATAGGCAATACCAAGTTGTTGTAGTAAAACCCAAATGAAACACACAAACAAAGATCATTGGAGGAGATAACAATCATAAAATCATAAAATCGTATTTTCTATTTATCCAAAATAATGTTTACCAAAAAATTTTCAAACTTTAATTATAAAATATTTTCTACTCCCATTCCAAATCACATGTTGTTCATTTCTTCCTCTAAAGTTGTTTACTTTTGTACTACACTTCCTACACTTTTGTTCTCATTTTCAAACTCTACTGCTACTACAACATTCTCTCCTTAGCACAAAAAACTTGTGAATGCATAAAACATTCTTTCTTTTTTTCTATCATTGTCTAACCAAAATCCACCACCCCCTTACTTCAATTGAATATCAATTAAAATATCTTGTTTATAGAAGCATCAACATTAGACCAATACAAGCTTCATATGAGAAAACACATTACAAATAATCAATGGAAGACAAAGGGTTACTACTTATAAATCCTTTTTTATTTACAAACCACCTCCTATGGAAGACCCAAAAGTCATAACTTAGAAATACACTTTTATTTACAAACCACCTCCTATGGAAGACCAAGAGTTACAACTTATAATTCCACCTTAGATGTCCCTATAAGGAATTGAACTTGGTTCTCTACAATGAGAACCTAATATTTTAACCAATTAAGCTTGTTGGTGTAAATAAGGTTTTGGGCCTATTAATGTCTTGTACCTAGTGTTTGCACTAGTTCCTAAATGGGTGCTTATTCACATAACTTAATTTTACTTAAGTCCTATGTGGCATTCTATATAAAAAAAATTGGTTGTCATAGGTTTTTGTTAACTTTTTCACATGATCTTATCACATGGAAAAAACTTCTAATTACTTTTGTAAACACTTTAGTTATCTCATTGCATAGGATTATAGCACATGTCAACATCTTGCCTAATCCTTCATTTCAATTGCCTTTATATGCAAGGCCTATTATGTACAATTTCATTCCTAGTTATTATTCAATCAGTCTTGCATTGTTGAAGCAATCTTTCCACTCTCTCTTGTAGAAGTTATTTTTTTCTTCCAAGGATCATGTGGGTGTTGTGCAATCACCTAATTACTTGAGCATGGTTTCAAAGCTCTGTATTTGAAGACTCCTCAAGAGAGTTTCTTTTTTGTCTTGGTTTTTTGTTGGGTCGAGTTTACAAGAAAGAGGGCATCATAGTTGTGTCCAATTTCTCATTAAAAAAATCTTGAATATAAATTTTTGTCTTTAGAAAAAAAAATTTTTGAGACAAACCAATTTTTCCTAGAGAGGTCTTTTGACACCTCACAAGCTTACCAAGTACACAAATGTTTTTTTTTATTATTCTATTTCTTTCCATTCTCTTGTAGAAGTTTTTTGGTCTTTTAGGGATATTGGGTGTGTTGTGGATAGCCTAATTTATCCAACTAAGCTCAACCCTATGGACTTCCTTCTTATTTTCAAATTTATAGGCTACAACATAATTATTTTTGTAGGTGTCAAAAGGAAGGAAGAAATTAAGATCCCAAAAATATTTACAATGAGGTTCCTTTGAAAAGGAATAATAAATTCTAACAATTAATCTATATCATTTGACATAGAAAACCATTATAAGGACTTCAAATAAAAAGTATGCATAGTGGTGTTTAATTGATGGCATATTCATATCTTCTTTTGACTTATAATCTTATAGGTGAGATAATTGAAATCAACAACAATAGATTAACTCTAGTAGACCATTTAAGGGACTCAAAGGCTTGTAATTCAAATTTTATTCATGGAAGAATCTACATATTTACTAATACATAGAAATAAATTATTCAATGTTAATATCAAAATAATTCTTGGCTTCTTTAAAACCAACACTATTTTTATCTCTTGGATTCTTGAATTTTGCATGAAGTGGTTCAACGAGCCATGTCTCACTCATACCTAAAAAACCCTTCCATTTATAACCCATTTTATTCACCAGGTCATACCCTTTACTATATTTTTTAGGGGATATTTCACAATGTTTGACCTAATTCTCTTTAGGTTCGCTATATAGCCATTCCAGAATGGCTTTCTCTTCATTTTCATCTTCAAGAGGTACATTTTATTGAATGAAGCTACCATCATAGATAACTTGATCTGGTGAAGTTGATGGTTTCATTACCTCTAAAGGTTTCCCATAAGATATAGGAGTTGTGGGTAGTGATGTCAATGAGAGGACAGGTTAGATCATGTACCCACCCATCCCTGTATCTCTGATTTTTAGCTTCTTCTCCATGTCTTTCATCATATTTCTTCCAAATTCAGAGGTATAAGCTTCCCTTTTGTGTGAGATAAGGGTATAAACTAATTGTTTTAGTGCACTGCAAACATAACTGGTGTCTACAGGAACGATGACTTCAACACCGTTGAATGGGAACTTGATGCACTAGTGATACATGGATAGAACAGCTTGCATCGCATGGATCAATATTCACCCTAAAAAATGTTGTATGCAAGTGGGAGATCCAATACTTGCAATATGAATTCTCTTTCAATAGGTCCTTCCATAATAGGTAGACATATGAGACCTTTGGAATATCTCTTTTGTTCATCATAGGCTTTTATGGTGATCTTCGTCTTTGGATCAATACAAGATTTTGAGAAGACCAATTGTTTGATCAATTTGTAGGTGAAAATGTTCAACCCTACACCTCTATCTATCAACACTCATTTGACCCAACATGTGTGGATAATAACTTCAATATGTAGGGGGTGATTATGCAGGTGACTCCAAGAATTGTCATCTTCTTCTGAAAATAATAGGTAATGTGGTGAGGTCAAATTACCTACCATGGATTGGAACCAATCTAAGTCCAATTCCTTAGGGACATTGGTAGTTTACAAGGCTCTATCCAAGATCTCTATGTGAAGTGGAGATATTTTGAGAAACTCAAAGATTTTTATCTGAGAAGTCATCTTTTGTAATTTCTCGATGATGTTGTAGTCAACAGCATGTGATGAAACTAGCTATTTGGAATTCAATGACTTAGACCTAGTTGTAGCTAGTTTTTTGTTTGATGTGGAGGGTTTGGTGACCTTTTCTTGCACTCAGGTCACAGCATTAGCATCTCTAGACTCTCTTTCTTCTTTCTTGATGATAATGACATTGCAATGTTAAGAAGGGACCGGTTCAAGCATATGGATGACATTGTTATCATTGGTGTCATATGTGTGATTAATTCAAGTATTGTCCTTTGGTTTAGAACTTTCCCCTTTTTTTTACTTGGGTAAGGGGTCTTTTAGAGGCATGGAGGCCATATTTGTGCTCCTTGTCAGATTAAAGACTATTGGTTTTGATTGGGGAGTAACCTGGTCAACCACCCCATCATTTACCATATTTTTATTCTTGTTCCAATACTTGTTCTTCTCTTTGGAACTATAATTATATTTGTTTTCTTTGTAAAGGGTGATTTCACCCTTTCTAACAACCACATCTTTTGTTTTTAGTGCATTCTTCACCAGCCTATTGAAGGTATCTAGGTCTTTCAATTGAATGGGAAAATGCAACTCAGAGATCAATGCACTAGTGAATATATCCATCTTCTCAGATTCAAGTATGAGACATGGATATTGAGAAAAGGCTTTCCACCATCATTGGAGAAATGTCAAAAAAGGATCTCTTATTTTTTGCTTAGTATTACACAAATCAATCATTGTGACAGGATGTTGGATGTTATAGTAATAGTGTTGCAAAAAGTTCTCGATGAGTTCATCAAAAGTTTATATTCTAGTGGGTAACTTTGAAAACCACTCAATATCCTAACCACATAAACTTTAGGGGAAGAGACGCATAAGATATGTCTTGTCATGCATAAATTCCATACACTGGGCATAGAATTCCTAAACTTGATCTTATGGATCAAAATTCCCAAGGTACTTGTAAAATTTTGGGATCTCAACTCCACACAGGAATGGAGGTAAGTACAAGTCCTTATAAAAAGGGAATGGACAAATGGAGTCTATAGAATATTTTGTGGTTGGATTCTCTTGACTCTTCTTCATCTCCTATATCTCTTCTTTCAAGGCTTGTAATTTCTTGGTTACAAGTGTTAAATGAGTTTCTTCCTCTTTGTAAATGACGTCCTCAGCCTTGTATTGAGGAGGAAGTTGTGCCCCTTATTTTTCTAGTTCAAGAAATTATTACTCTTTCTCTTGAGCCATGGTAGTTTTCATCATTTTGAGAAACTCTTTGTTATCCTTACACCTAGTAATGCTAGCCTCACCAAGTTTGGATTCACTTGAGGAACCCTCACTATTTGTGTCATGGCCACTGACACTATGATGTGTATGTCTAAAATCCTCATGTCCCTTTCCTCTTCTAGACATGTTGGGGTTAGAGGATTTTTCTTGGTGATGGATTAATCTTTCCAAAGTTTCTAGTTGGTCCCCAAAAAGAGGGTTTTCTTCAAACAAAAATGTTCTCTCTTCTTCTCCTAGATATAGTCTGAAAGAGCTTCTCATCTATATAGGCATAACTCAATTGGTCGTCAGATAGGTGTTGAAGTAAGAAAAATCATGTTGAACAAGTCCAAGGTAGGTGGCGATGTGAAAAAGATAATGTTGAATCAAGAAGGAGATGCAAATGACTCAACTTTGAGTCAACATTAAGAAACTTAGATGATAATGCATTCATGACTCAAAGAAGGACAGTTGATAAGAGAGATTGATGATGATGGGATTGATCAAAGGACTGAATAAAAAATATAGAACTCACAATAGAGTAAATTTTGATGACCAAATATTAGGATTCATTAAGAAAATATCACAACTTCAAAGGTATGTCTATGGAACATGGGACAACTCTTGACTGGGTATCTGTAGGAAAAATGATAAAATTTTGGATTGTTTTGCCAAGTGTTTGATAGGATTGTTGTTTAGTCTCTTATTTTGTTGATTCTTGTTTGTTTGGAAATTTTTAATATCAAGTGCTTCAAGGTACACAAACACAACAAGCACATGTGAAAAAGAAGCAATTCTTAAGCCCTATAGTCAATTTAGCTGAGTGAGAAAATCCTTTCTCATTGACTTAGGTACACACCCAATAGCTAATTAGAATATGGCCACCACAAACCATGCAATGGGTATAATGATGTTGTATTATTTGACTCTAAATTATAATGTGGGAAAGATATGACAAGTATCTTGGGGGAGTTACTATCTTCCTTGCACTTGGATTATCCCACTTTTAGGGGTGAATTGGGTAGGTTGCTACTCTATGGATTATAGTAAGGGTCTTCATTCAAATACATTCTCTATGTCTACACAAGCACAATTTAGGCCTATAGCCCTACAAAGAACATTTGCACCAATAGTCACATAAATGTAATTTAGACCCTAAGGCCCTATTATGTGGTCAAGAGAGAGTTGTGTATAAGCTCAAATGAAATCCGACTTCTGAGGCTTTGGCCTCAAAAAAGAATTTTTTTTAATGTGATTTGGAGTGGTGTGGCTTACACCTCATGCTCATGTGGGTCATTCTCCAAGGGTGAGTACTTTTTCCAACTTGGACAGGCCCATCTAAATGAATACAAGAAAAGAAAAGGAAAAGAAACAAGGGTTTGGATTTATGATTTTCCCTCAAGGGGAAAAGAGCATAATCTCCTATCCTTTTCACTATCCCAAAACACACCAAACAATGATTCTATTTAAAATGTCTTTCATGAAAGGTTCCTAAGAAAAATTAATGCAAACAAAATGTCTAGTTGTTTCCTTTATAGGAAACCTACACCAAATACATCAGTAGTCTCTTTTTTCTCCCATTCTTTGGCATGTGTCCTACAAAAGTCTAGATAGAGCATGAATGTCTTCACCAAAATGTCCTGCATAAACTTGTTAAGTTTCCAAGAAAAACCACAAAAATAGAACAAGAGGCCAACTTGTCAGAATTAGTAGAAAATCTAACTGCATAAATTAGAAAAATAGAGAATAATTTTTGTTGTGTTTAATACAAAAATGTGGCCAGATTCTCGTACAAGAATCTACAGAACCCCGTATGAGAATCTACAACTTCCCATATGAGTTTGAATCGGTAAGTTTGAATCCAGACTCGTATTGTCCTGTGAGGATGTGTGTATGATAAAACATGACCAAAGTATGAAGTATAGACATAATATCAAAAACTTGTCAAAAATGTAATCTGTAAAGACAAAAATTGATTTTTCTACCCCACGGTGGGTGCTAGAAATGTGAGTGTGAAAATGTGGCTAACACTATACTTAAATGAGTCATTAAATAACTGATCTAAATAATGACAATAGTGTAAACAAAACCAAAACTAGTCAAAGTGACTCATTGCCTTCTAGTAGACAGGAGTATGGATTTTTCTCTCAAATCATTGCAAAATCTAGTGACTTTAGAATCTATCTAAATGAAGGATTTAAGAGCTAATATATTATTCAATGCAAGTCCATCCAATGCTTAGTCTAAGATTAATCCATATTAAGAAAAATTGAAGTGTTCCTATGTTGATAAATGCAATGAAAATAAAATGAACTAAATTAACTATACAATTAAAATAGATAACAATCATTGCAATTAATAAATGATAAGAAAAATGACAACATTACCCTAAGCAAAAGATTGGATCCTTCTTGTGAGAATGGAGGCCTAGTTATATAGAAATTCTCTCGAGAATGAATGGATGAGATTAATCAAGGATGAACGATGGAGATTTATTCTGAACTAGCACAATTCATATGCAACTCATTTGATTGGTTGAGAGAATAAGTTATTTGGGAAACTTCTAAGGCAGAACTGAAGTTTCTATAATGACTGATGAGTTAGCAAATTTGTTTTTCTAGTTAACTGGTTTGTTTCCAAATTTGTGTTTAGTTGACTAGATGATGACTTCATAAATGCCTTTTTAGAATATTAAAGGATTTAATGCATTTTACTCCAAAATGTGATGACATAATTAGCTTAATTCCTTCTTTTTTATTAATTGACAATTATTTATTTATTTAATCAACATCCTAAATATTAATTAAATAAATAGTATAGGGTTGATTTAATTGACAATAATATTAGGATTTAGGAATTAATTAATCAAATAAGATCAAGTGTGATGAGACTTAGGGCAGAGGTCAAATCAGATTGATGAGTTTAATTGCCTTAGGTTAGGACTTAGGAGATTTGATCAAAATTAGGACTTTATTGATGAATAATAGGGATTAGGGGCTTATGTTTTGGTGACCATTTTTTAGTGATATCAAAGATCAATTAATGCAATCAACCTTATGTGAGATCTTTTATAATATGAGATGACACAAATTTTAAAAAAATGATATTAATCATGGTTAGTTATGTGATCTCACAATAACTAGTGATGTCTCAAAGATCTAGATTGAACAATGTAAAAGCAATGAGTGACTAAATAATAGAAAAAAAATATGACCTTACATTTTAGAAATGATATTAATCATGGTTATTAATGTGACCTTACAATAACTATTGGTATCTCAAAGATATAGATTGAACAATGTAAAAGTAGTGAGGGACTAAATAAGAGAAAATAAATAAGAAATTTAAATAAGAGGTATTGTAGTACAATTGCTAATATAAAACAAAAATGTATGGTAGACCTATTAATAATATTACTCATTTTTCTCTATTTGATTCCCCTAAGGAGATTTGATAAATAAAATTATCAAAAACTAATTTGGAATGTCTAAACTAGATAGTTTTGTAAAAAAGGCTTAAGGAGAACATTTGTAGTTAAGAATGTGGGAGTGTATGTTAGAAGTTTTGAGGAAAACCTTTAAAGTGAGTATAAGGTGTTGGTATAAAAAATATGAAATTCATTATATGTGGGTGGATCTTATGGAGTGAAAACCACTTTTGTGAGGAGTTGTTGGAGAAAGAATGACATTGAAATTATTATGAACTAGAGGATTTTTTTGTTGTAAATCAGCATCTCAATACAATAAGCCAATTATAATTTTATGTGCATTACAAATTATTTATTTCAATAAGGGGATTTGTAATTCCCATATTACAATAATAATACAATTTTTTCAATCCATCCATATGTTTTATACAATCGAGTTGAATGCCTCTCACATGTTGAGCCACTTCTTATCATGAATATACTATTTTCATTGCATAATTTTGTGTGTACAAAACACTTATATTAAAACAAGGGTAATTTTTCAAACCTGATTTTATCTTTTTGTAGGCTAAGAGAAGCCAATGTTGCACAAGTAATAAATTGTAGAAATTTAAAAAAAAATTGTCTATCTTAAACAAACACAATAATTTTTTAAAAAGCCCCAAAATTATATATTTAAAAATCAAGCTTCTTGTTATTGATTCTTGTAGAACCATCATTTCTTGTTTAATTATCTTTAATTTTACATATAACTAGCAAGGATATGTTAAATAGAACTTCTCTTAATCAACTTTTCATATAAGTTTTATAAGGAAAGAAACTAGATAATATTTTGCAAGCACACATAACTATTAAAAATAACAAAATGTTAGACAGTGACATAAAAAAGTTTTTTTGGACAAAAAGATTATTGATTTCCCCAAATGCCTGAAGCCACAAATTTGGTTTATTGAAGAAAATAGATGTGCATAAGTATAGATACTCTCAAATCCATAATATAGAAGTCCTCCATTGTGAGAAGCCCAATGTTGTTAAATTTTAGATTAGTCCTCAATTGTGAGAAGCTCAATGTTGTTAACTCTAGAAAGAAACTAAAGGATAGAAACCATTAGTTGACTAAACATAGAGGTTACAATTGAAATGAACATATTTTTTGTAGAAATATGGAGATAATTGTATGAACTTGTAAGGATTTAAAGGGTGATTTTTAGAGATACACAAATTTTTTAATGTAAATATCTCTATTTTTCAAAGATGCAACTCTTGATCTCTTGAAACTGATGGTCAAGTGGACATCACAATGAAACCAGACCATCATAATTAATTACTTTTTTTTTAGTTTTTAAGCATGAAATGCTTTCATGCCTAGTCTATTACTTGATCTTGAGTTTTTTATGCACAAAATGCTTCCATGACTAATCTATTCTTTTGAAGAATGATAAATCTCTTATTGGTATCATTTCAAAAAAAAATATGACTCTTACCTCAAGAATAATTTGAGACTGAGATTCTCTATCCTAGATGAGAAAATATGGTAAGCTTCATTTTCCATATTCAAGGATTGAAAGTGTTAGGGGAGGGATGCCAGTATGTCTGTAGCCTATCTTTGGGGGTCCACATGGAGTGCTACGTGGACCCAAATTCCACTTTCTTTCTTCAATCACCTAGATAGGATTGTTGTGCACAAGAAAATATTTAAAAATATATATTTTTAACCATGTTAGCTACATCTACACCATGTCAGTGTCCAACATGTGTACATTTGGTAATTTTGGACTACTAACAGAAACATATGCTAGCTCACCTCATCAACCTACCCTTAGTAGTGTGTGAACTAGTGGTGGTGGGCTTATGGCATTGAATCATGTTGCCACCATTAAAACCAACCTCTTCATGTTTTTGATTTTTCACCACCCATCACTCTTCCTCATAGTGGAATTAACTATGCATTATTTCACCTTACTTGCCCCTCAAGTATCTTAATTCTCTATCACAAATGCATTGAATGTTCTTTTCTTGTTGTTGTTCAAGCTCACCTTCACGTAGAATGAATTTATGGGAACATTACAAATGAGAACGTGTTCTCTTGAAATCTACTACTAGTTCACCTATAAACCAGAGCATGTCTTCCACCGTTAGTACTCTAAATAGGTTTTATGTAAATGAAACACTCCCTAATAGAAGTGATTCTCTTAGTAAATCATTCTTCCTTTTTTTTTTTGAGGTATGTTTATTTCATTTTGAGATATTTATTCCATGCTTTAGTTTCAAGATACTAACTCAATTGTGCAATTATTAGTTTTATTTTTCAACTTGCAGGCTCACGGATAAGGGTTCAAATATGAGGGGGTAGAGTACTAAGTAGGGAATTTTTTATGCTAAGGATTTGTAACAACCTTCCCTGAAACCCAAAAGAAATTAACTTAACTTAATGTCATTGATGTGAGTGTTCCAAGGCTTGCTTGCACAACTACCAAGAGACGTAGCTTGTCTCTTCTAGGATCCTAATCTTCTCTAGGATCTTCCAAAGGCTTAGATGATTAACTAAGGCCTTCTCAAGCTCCTCTCCAAGATCCAATCAACTTGTGCTTCACCTTGAAGGACTAACACCATGTAGATACTTCACTCCTCCTACACTTAGAAGGGTCTAAGTGCCATCTCTTCAAAAACTTCAAATTTCATTGTAGGGGTGTCCATCATCTTGAAAACATTCATATCTTTTCCATTTTGATCCATTTGGAAGGATCTTCAATCCTATCCTTATCGGATTCAAAATTTCACCTTGTGGAGGCCTAATTAGGCCTATTTTCTTGTAGCCTTTTGCAGATGCCTTTTGTCACTTCTCTCAAAAACTCCCCAAATGACCTACAAAAAAAATTAGGGATTTGGATACCCTTTTTTCTTTTACTAAATATTCTAAAGTTTTTGGATCCTAATGGCCTCTGTACACTTCCTTCCTACAAACTAGGACTAATAGGGCTAAAAGACCTATTTCCTAGGACCTCACTGGTTTCTTGTTCTAACCTCAACCAAATGGATTGGTGGGTTCAAAAATCTTCTAAAAGAACATGATTTTAACATGTCACACTTGGAACTGTACTTTCCCCATATTTTACTTTCATACCCTGCAAGAAATCTTCAATTCTTTGACTTCAAACCTCTAACCAGGCTCTCCTAGCTCGCCTAGGGCTTGGTACTAAAAATAGCTATCCATAACTTCATAACTCCTAATCCTAAATATATATAGACTAATGACTCCCATAACATATCCAACCACCCTTAGGAGGATCCCATGGTTAGTTTTCATGGGGGATCCATGAAATGACTGACTGGTCAGGACAGGACCAGGAGAACTACTAAACCAAAAACAATTTATACAGGGCCTTAAACTATCTCAAAAAAACTTGACTAATAAATTAAAAACTCTTAGAACTATCTAAATAACACAATGAAATCACTAATCTAGAGCATGCAATCCATTACATATGACTGTCACATCAAAAAGCTCAAATTCTTCACAAACAGAGTTGTAGATATAAAACTTCATTACTCAAACTTGCTACAATGAATCAATAATCTTGAGATTCAAGCCTTCCTTAACATTAGATGTCATTTCCATGTTTTTAGGGCATGTTGGTTGATCTCCCACTTCCTATCTTTTATGGAATCCAATATAACCAAGTTGCATGCAACATTTGCCATTATTGCAAATGTTGTCATGACAACTTCTAACAACTTTTGGCATCTTTGTCACTATGCCATCTTCCTAACTCTTAGGACCTCTACCTCCTATATTTCAAGGAACCAACTCATTATATGGCCTCATGGAATCTTTCTAACATCATTATGTGCTTAGAACATATTTAAGACTCTAACTCAAACTTTAAGCTCTTAACACTAAGAATTTAAAAACTACTAACAATGGCTATTTTGGTGACCTTAGTCCTAATGACTAACTTAACTAGCCTACAATAGCAATGACCTTCTAAGGTCTAAAACTTAACACACAACTCAAACAATCAATCTAACTTTGTGAATATCAAATACCAACCAAAACATCTAAACCATGGAGGTTAGCCTAGCTGTGCTCCTACACCAGTTGTGCCCCAAAAAAATAAAGCAAAAACGTACATTTTTTTCAACTAAAGTTTTACGATGATAGTCTGCATACAAGGTTGTGGTAACAGTGATGATGGGCAAGGGGCATCATGGCCAATGAGGGTCATGTGGTGATCCCACTCACACAACCTAGTTGGCCAACCTCCCTCCATAATAACGTTAGCATTGGTTAACCCCATCTAATTCTACTGGACAGGTTCTAATGTTGCTAATGGTATAAGTTTTCGATAAGTTTCCAAGTTGACAAAATGATCGCCTATGGCTCACCCAACTGTAACTTAGAACTAAGTTATCAGTGTATTAAATCCTAGTTTCCAAGTTACACATATACATAATACATATCGATATATAAAACATCGTATACATTATATATAAAAGAAAGTTAGTCTACATTATTCCTAGAAATGATTTAAGAGACAGTATATGCAATACCTAATGGAGGTACATTATTAATACATAATTATTAATTTAATAAGGGGAAAAAGGTCTGAACGTAGGTTATAATGATGGCTAGAAAGGGTTGATATATAAATATATGTTACTTACATTGGACTAACAAATTAATTCTAAAGAATGAATTAAAACTTAAAGTTAATAATTATGATGCTCGGTATATAGCATAGGCGTTACATAACCATTATTAGGAAAGTTCTAAATTAATTCTAAAATTATAAATCATTAAACATATAATATGCAACACAATAGTTACATTCTATATGTTTTATTAATTATTAAACAACCAAATGGAAATAAAATAATCATAAAATTAATTTAGTGAGTTTCCATTTGAAAGATATTAATTAATAAATATAATTATTAATAAAATATCTATTTGCACAAAAAAATAAAATCCCTAAAATTTAAATTTGATATAAATACATAATAGTAATACTCTATTAATAAATTAAAGTAAAAACAGTTATTTTAAAACCATTTATATCTTAAATTTTAAAATAACCATAAATTAAATTTAAAAAAATTTTAAAAACTTTTATTATTTAAAAAAAAAATAGAAGTTTCTTTGGGGACGTGGTGGGTCCCCTGTCGTAGGCAGTGGGTACCCTATCATGGAAGGGCTCGTTGCGCCCAAGCCACAGGCTTGGGGGGGGTCAAACCCCTTCCCTATATTTGTTTTATAGTTTGTTTTAAAAAAAACAACTTAAAATACTTTATTAATGTTTGTTTTATATTTTAAATATTTTTTTTTTAAAGAAGGTTTATTTATAAAAAAAAAATTTAAAAATTAACATATTTTATTTTGAAGCACCTAATGGGCTAACTTGGGTGGTGACCCAGCTGGGTCCCACCCATTTTTTTTTAAACACTCATTTTGCAATTTATATAAATATATTTTGTTTTGTTTTGTTTTTTAACAAGTGGATAGGTTTACTATTTTTTTAATGACTATGGTTTTTGGGGGAGTGTATGGGGAACTTATTTTTTTCCCCATACATTTTCCAGAGACCTCTAGGTCTCCTTTTGGAATTTCTTTAATTCTCCACTTGTATTTTTTTTATTGATACTCTATGTTTTATTTTATTTTTTTGATGTCAAATAAGGGTTATATTTGGTTTAATTGCACAAGCTCACCTAGTAAAAATTTATTCTATTGACTACCATAACCACAATGAAATTTAAAAACTATTATTTGCTTAGCATTAAATCACTAAAACTAGATCATTTGTCCATCAATTTACTTACTATCAACTTCATAAAATACAACTAAAAATGCTTCCAAATTAACTTTTTTTATAACAAATGCTACTATTAACCATTCCTTGGAGATTCAATGCAAATGGATTAATAAGAAAATGATGCAAACTTTATTTTTCTTTGATCTCAAAATGGACTTCTCACATATCCTTTGAGTAAATACACAAATTTCAACAATGAACAAAATCACTTTTTTCAATAACATATTATACATCAAATTTACAACCTACAACAATAAAGATTGGAGTGTCATTCCAATACAAGTGAAAACAACAACCCTACAAGAGGACTTCTTCAAGATTTTCCCACATTTTTTGATCTCCAAAACCTGCAACAAAAAGGAGCATAACCATGGAGTGCTCACTTCCCATCCTAGGTCTCTAAGAGACCACCCCCGAGCTTGGAGAACCAAGGCTAAATGGGATTACATACACACACAAACTCACAATGCATTTACACAACAAAACAACAAATAAACTCCCTCAACTTGATCTTTACAAATGAGTCATCTATAAACCTATAGTAGAGGGTGAAAGTGGGTTTTTCAAAGAGGATATTGCCATATAAAAATGATAATAAGCATAATATTTCCAAGCCTTCCAAGGCTACATTAACACATTTTATTTCTAACAAACTTCACTCTTTATTTCCTCATATGCAAAAATAACATGTATGGCTTCATGGAGCTCATACTACATGAAATTCCTCTCTTCTCCAAGAAAATAGGTTCTCAACTACAATGGAAAGCCTAACTAGCCCCTTCACACAACATGATGAAAGGTGCTCCCCTCAATACCACAAACACATAACAAAAACAAAGAAACAACAACAATATGCAAGAACAAAAAATGGGCTTCTTATTATCTCCACAAATGTGGAATTACAAACTTTCAAAATTACAATATGCAAAGCCACATGGGCATTTCCTTAAAATATTATGTAGGACAAAACCTCGAATCAATACCTAGATCTACTACCCAGGACTATCCCAAACTACCTAAAACAACACTACAACCTTCCTTATATAGGCAATTTTCCACCGCCTGGGAAGGTTCCAGAATTTTAGCCAACAAGGCCGACCAAACTTAGAATTATTTTATTTTACAATTTATTACATCAAAGTCGGCTCAAAATAATTTTTGAAACCCAAACAAAAATTTTGAAGGAAAATTATTTTTCGCCATGTCAGGTGACCCAACTTTCGAAGACCATAAGTCATCGCCAGTTGACCCGATTGACTATTATAACCCCATTACGGAAAGGCCAAAAAGTGCTATACAGCCTTGACTCATGTAAGCACCTATCACCCAAATTTTTGACCTCATCTGAGGCCTCTAAATCCTTCAAAATTGAGTTTAAAGTTTCTGTACCCTGTTGCCAATACCAAAAATCTTCAATATCTTCAAAACTAGACCTGATCTAGCCATGAAACTTTATTGGCAAGCTAATATGACTGAGATGAACCTCCACATGTAAATTTAGAACATTCCGAGATCGTATGACCAACTTACTAAAAATAGCAAGTTTCCATAAATAGTAGCTCTGCACAAGATAGCCCTTATTCAATACAAAAATAGAAATATTTTTGGGTGATGTGCTCTTACACCCTAGATGCTCTTGCATCATACACCTAGGGTAATTTGAGAAGTGACCCTATCACATCTTAGGCATGTAGAGGAAAACCAAGATGGTAACCTCCTCCTTTGTCAACCATGATGAATCTTCAATAGGTCATCCTTTCCACTTGACCAGATATTCTTCATATGTCATGTTCCTTGTGCTTCTGCCAACACCACTGTCTAGTATGTCTTCAATCTCTTTGATATCTGAATTGGTTGTTGCAATACTCCACTATGTTGTTGTAACCTCATCTTCAACACCTCCTTCATGATACTCTGTCAGATCTAAAACATTAAATACTAGTGAAATATTCAGCTCAGTCGGCAACTTGACCTCATATGCATTTTCGGAATTATGCTTCTTCAGTATCTTACATGGCCCAAACTTCTTCATTTTAAACTTGTTATATGTACCAATTGGAAATCTCTCCTTCCGCAAATGAACCATGACTTCATCTCCAACCTGAAATTCATTATGCCTCCTTTTCTCATCTTCCTTAGCCTTATACTGTGCATTCATTTTAGAAATGTGCTTCCTCACCTCCTCATGGATGTTCTTCAAATGTTTTGCAAAATCTTCAGCTTCAGCACTACTTATTTCTCCTTTATCTATTTTTCTCAACTCAGATGCATTTCTGGGACTACTTCCATATACAATCTATGGATGATGCGATGAACTAAACTTCAAATCTATCTTCAACTCTTCACTTTCTGCTAGTGTCATTCTATGTGCTGCCTTATTTGCAAACTATCTCCTGGAATCAAGTCCATCTGATCACTGATCTTTCTTACTGGTGGTATTCCATCAGGCACATTATCGGATACAATATCCTAAAACTCATTCAATAATTCTACAACTTCTACAGGTACATCTTCTACTTCCTCTTTCCTAGCCTTTGGAATTAAGGTAAAACACATATGCTCATACTGCATACCATCTGATAAATTTCCTCTATCAACAAAAGTTATTCTTGCATGACCACATACCTTTTCTTTTGTTTCCTTCAATCATTTTAGCTTATATCGCACTCCATCCTTTGTCAGGGAATAAGTATTCGCATGACCATCATGTACAGCACATTTGTCAAACTTCCAAGGTCTACCCAACAACATATGACATGCATCCATAGATATGATATCACATAGTACCTCACATTGGTACCCACCAATCTTGAACTTTACTAGGCACTGTTCACTGACCATGACATTGTGGTCATCCTGCACCCAGGCAACCCGATATGGATGTGGATGTTTTTGCCTTTCGAGTTTCAACTTTGTCACCATCTCTTCTGACACTAAATTATCAGTACTGCCACTATCAATAATCACATCACAACATTTTCCCTCACACTTGCATCTAGTGTGAAACGGGCTCCTCCTTTGCTCAAGTTCATTCTCACCACTCAGCAGGACTCTTTTGTTAATCAATGTTTCTTCTCTTTCAGCATCTTCAAAATTTGAGGATCTAGCATCTTCATCTACATGTGCATCTCTAGCCTGGCCTTCACTCCTCTTATATGTCCTTCCTTGGCATTGAGGACATTCAAATGCCCTATGACCTTCTTCTCTACAGTGAAAATATGTTCCATGGAAGCCTCCTCTTCTAGATCCTTGTCCTCTTCCTCTTCCTTTCTGATCTCTATTATTCTGATCATGGAAATGATTGAAATTATCTCCTCTATGATTCTGACTATTACTAGCCTCATCCTACTTTTTCAGATTTTCATTTCGATCTCCATATGACCATCCACCAAATTTTCCATCATGACCTCTTCCGCTTTTTCTGCTCTCAAATTTCTTGTTCATCTTTTCCTCTACTTTTATGGCAAACTAGTATGCCTCTTCAATACTCTTCATTCAAACCAGATTCAACTCCTCTTGAATGCTCGGCCTCAACCCATTAAGGTAATGGGCAACTTTCTTCTTATCAGCTTCCACATGGCCTGTTTTGATGAGGATTCAATAGAACTCTTCTGTATAATCCTGAACAGATCTTCCTGCTTGTTTCAAACTTTGCATCTTCTTTAGTAGGTCAAGCTCATAATCAACAAGGATGAACTGCCACTTCAATTTATCCACCATTCGATCCCACCTTGTGATTTTATCTTTCCCTCTTCTATTTTGATCCAACTGAACCTCTTGCTGTACACACTAAAATGGTGCACTTCTATGAACCATTACTTGCAAGGTTACTCAACAATGAGGCCTCACAAAGTGGCTCATAGCTCTCTATGCATGGAGTTGCAAAGGATTTATGAGTTTTGCTCTCAGCTAGAGCTACAAGAATGTGACCTTTCTAGTCAACCATGCAATGAGAGATTCAAGTGAAAACAAGGGCAAGAGTGCCAATGTCCCCAAGAATCTAAATGAAAAATGCAATGCCAATGCAACTAGTATGAATGTGCAAGACTAATCTATCAAATAAAGTGCAAACTAAACTATGAAAAGAAGTACAATAGATTCCAAGCCCCTAATTAAGCTATGTGAGATCTATTCTATTGCATAAAAGGAAATCTAATCTATGATGCCATGATCATGCAACTAAGAAAACAAATATAAACTAGATGATGAAAGCAACAAGTCTTCAATGTCTTCAAACTTCAAATGCACCTAAAACCTGCAGCATAACATTAGCATTAAACATGGATATGCAAATGGAGGAGAGAGCTCTCCTTTTATAAGAAATGAGGTGAAATGGACTATGGAGATTAAGAGGAAAAAAGTCTTAATCAGTGGTGGAGCTTGAAAGAGGAGCAATCCATGTGCACAAGTATCCTCCAATAGGAAAATAAGAGTTGACTTTATGTCCATATGAGACAAAAAGTGCTTTTCTCTTTTTTATAAAATAGGAATAATGGTTTATTTGTGCAACTTAGGATAAGAAGGAAAGGTGGGATTTTTATTTAATCAAAAGGGGAGGAAATATTCCTTTTAAATAAATAAAGACTTAGGGTAAATGGTTAGCCCATAGGATAAAAATTTAATATATGATCAAAATTAAGATTTGATCAAGAGATTGATATTGTTTGAAAATATTGATTATTGATAAAATTGATTCAGGGTTTATAAATTAAATAAATGGGGCCCAAAGTCTAGGCGACCATTTTTGGGTGCATACATTTGCCCCTCTTTGACTAATGTGTGATCGATTTGGGAACACATGTAGTCAAAGAATGAAGTTGAAATGTGAGATCGATCTGGGATCACAAAACAACTCAGATATGAGGTCGATTCAGGATCATATCTGGACAAACATAAATAAAAGCTTAGACCAACACTGTTGCTGCTAGGTGCAAATCAAGCTTTAGACAAAACTATCACCGTCGCTGCTAGGCAATAATCAATGTCTAAAAATGGGAGATAAGAATCTCAAATTTTGAGCAAAAGCTCACAAAAGATGTCTAAATCAGGAAAATCAAGAGAATTAGGGATGAGAATCCCATAAATACTGCCCCCTCGGAATTGAAATCGAAATCAGATAGAGAGGAACAACAAAATTGATAAAGATTTGATCAAATCATAATAAAATCACAATCGAAGGTAAGGGTCAAATAGGTTAACCATCTGGAAAGATGCAGTCAAACGTGAGAAATGAGGGAATGGAATGAATATGAATGAAAGGCTAGAAGTTTGGAAGACATGAAAATGAAGGAATGATGATGCCCCAGCAAAGATTAAAAGATTAGGCCTCAAAAGATCAGCCAACTGCGCAGAAGGGGGGAAGATTTTGAAACATGATTTTGACTATCAAGATGACCTCAGATTTTGATTTCGAGTCCGAAAATGGATCCAAGATGTCGAAATTAGCTAGGGGTGCAATTTTCACACAATTCTGAGGTGTTTTGAAAATGAGGTCAAAAAGTCAAAAGACTATAAAAGGGGTCAAAATGTCATTTTCAAAAATCATTTGTCTTTTAGCGATTTGAGAATTTTAGAGCTTTAGAGAGAGAAAATGGCCCAGCAAGCAGGAGTTTCCGTCCACAGGCATCGATTCAAGCGCGCCCGGTTGCACAACCGGCCACCACACTACCCTGCCCCGGTATGTTTTTGAAAAACTCAAGCTTTTTGGTCATTTTTAGCATTTAATAGCTTTTTTTAGCATGTTTTTTCAAATTTTAAATTTCAAAAAAAAATTTCTTAGGTGAAATATCGCGCGATACTTTAGAAGTATTGCGCGCTTTGGGGAGAAGTATCGCGTGATACTTCGCGTGCCCCAGAAGTATCGTGCGACCTTAGACACTAGTATCGCACGATACTGGGTGAAAGATCGCATGATACTGGGTGAAGTATCGCGCGATATAAGGTTTATCGCCCCACTATAGGGAGAAGTATCGCGTGATACTTCTCCAGAAAAGGAATATCGCCCAGCATAAAATATTGATTTTTAATGCATTTTTGAGCAAAAATGACATGGGTCTAGACAATGTTACATTTTTAAGATGTTTTATACTGAGTTTTTGGTCATCCATCATGATATGTGCTAACAACGGGCTTGGTTTTGACTTGCAGGAGGTTTTTTCGGCGCTCATCATCAAAGCCCCGAAGGTGACAAGATTACGGTGTGTCCGAGATCTGGATGATCCGGGCAATGCCGACCTCAGGGCGATGGGATTCCGGTATCTGTTGAGGTACTCATATATCTGAGCAGACCATGGGTTGTTAACTGCGCTGGCTGAGAGATGGCATAGCGAGCACAACACCTTCCACCTTCCTACAGGTGAGGCATCCATCACACTGGAGGATGTCTATAGGATCCTCCGAGTTCCATGCCATGGAGAGCCTATAAGTATAATCATGTTTTTGGGATAGTCATGTAAAATGTAATGTTTCCAAAAGATGAAAACTAACATGATTTATGTGTTGTCACAGGTATACTATGATCAGGATGCCACTAAGGGGCGTCGATTGATTCAGGAGATGTTTCAAGATGTGACTATCCTGGACATGCATTGTTAGCTTGTGGTGACTAATCAGGAAAGTACTATCCAGGAAAGTACTGTACACTTTTCCTCCCGACCTCGCCGACTACTTTTTCGGCCATTTGGGCCGACTACTTATAACTCATTCTAACCCTAAAGTAGGAAAATATTGTATAATATGGCTTAGGGTTAGGGATTTTCATAAGGTATGATTTTAGTACTTGCGGCAGAATTGGGCTGTAAGGGATTACAGATTGTAATCAGGTTGTACTCACTGGATAATAATAATATTGGACTCGTTGTTGGTGGACGTAGCCCAGGGATTGGGTGAACCACATTAAATTTGTGTGTCTTGTGTTCTATTCTGTGTGGTTTATTATTTTCTGATATTAGTTATATTTGCACATAATTGTTATTTTTGCCTTGTTAATCCTAACAAGTGGTATCAGAGTGAGGTTATTTCATTCGTTCTTTCATCTATTCTCTAAAGCAGGTCTCACAAGTTAGTGGGAGAGTCTCTCGGTTAAGTGGGAGAAATGGCAGATGAGGGTAGGCTGAAGGTCGATAAGTTTAATGGGCAAAACTTCCAGTTATGGAAGATGCAAATGGAGGATTATCTCTATCAGAAGGATCTATGGTGGCCATTAGAGGGAGTAGCCAAGAAAGAGCAATCAATGTCTCAGGAGGATTGGGATATTTTGGATAGGAAGGCACTGGGGAGTATTCATCTATGCCTGGCACAATCCGTGGCATTCAATATTACTGAAGCAAAGACAGCTAAAGATCTGATGGAAACCCTAGCGAAGTTGTATGAAAAGCCTTCAGCTTCAAACAAGGTATTTCTTATGAAGCGCTTATTTAATATGAAAATGGTAGAAGGTGGATCAGTTACTGATCATTTGAATGAGTTTAATACAGTTACAAGTCAATTAACCTCAGTTAAAATTACTTTTGATGAAGAGGTTAGGGCTCTCTTGATTTTGTGTTCTTTGCCAGAAAGCTGGAATGGCTTGGTAATGGCTGTTAGTAATTCTGTTTCTGGTTCTAATACCCTAAAGTATGATGATGTTATTGGTGTTATATTGAGTGAGGAGATTCATAGGAAAAGCTCAGGGGCATCCACATCGGGTAGTGTATTGAACACAGAAAGCAGAGGCAGAACAAGAGATAGAGGAAACAACTCTGGAAATCATGGAAAATCAAGAGGAAAATCAAAGGGAAAGAGGTTCAAATCTAAAGGGCCAAATGATTGCTGGTACTGTGGAAAACCAGGTCATAAGAAGAAAGATTGTTGGTCTCGAAAGAAAGATCAAGGAGACAAAAATGATGGAAACAAGGAGGCAAATGTGGTAAGTAACAAATCTGAGGAGGATGCTTTGCTCTTGTCCTTAGAAAGTATTGATGATTCATGGGTTTTAGATTCTGGGGCTTCATTTCATGCTACACCCCATAGAAGTTATTTTGTTGATTATGTCCAAGGAGATTTTGGGCTAGTTTATTTGGGAGATAATGAACCCTGTCAGATTGTTGGAAAGGGAAAAATTAAGATTAAGTTGCAGAATGGGAATCATTGGCTACTACAAGAGGTAAGACATGTTCCAAGGCTGAGTAGGAATTTAATTTCAGCAGGGCAACTAGGTGATGAGGGTTGCACAGTTACTTTTAATGATAAAAATTGGAAGGTTTCAAAAGGTTCCTTAGTAGTAGCAAAAGGTGTGAAAGTAGGCACCTTATATCTTTGTATAGGTCATACTGTTCCTTCTACTTTAATTGTTTCAGAAGATAATGAATGTTCAGGAACAGTGGCTGCAGTTGAGCAGGAAGAACATCAAACTGTTGCTGTAGATTCTGACACAGCACTGTGGCACAACAGACTCGGGCACATGAGTGAAAAAGGTATGAAATTACTTCATTCAAAGAAAGTTTTACCTGGTCTGAAATGTGTCAATATGGATTTCTGTGAAAGTTGTGTTTATGGAAAATAAAAGAGAGTTAGTTTTGTGAAGAGTGGGAAGGAAAAGAAAAATGAGAGATTAGAGCTTGTGCATACAGATGTATGGGGACCAGCTCAGGTATCTTCCCTTGGCGGCTCTCTGTATTATGTTACATTTATCAATGATGCAACAAGAAAAGTATGGATTTATTTCCTTAGACAGAAATCTGATGTATTTCAAACTTTTAAGAAATGGAAATGCTTGGTTGAGAATGAGACTAGTAAAAAGTTAAAATGTCTCAGATCTGATAATGGTGGTGAGTATTGCAACACAGAATTTGAAGAATATTGTTCCTCTAATGGTATTCGTAGGCAGAAAACTATACCAAGGACTCCACAAGAAAATAGAGTGGCTGAACGCATGAACAGGACAATAATGGAGCGTGCAAGGAGTATGAGGTTGCATGCTAGGCTGCCCAAAAATATGTAGGTAGAGGCAGTGAACACTGTTGTTTATTTAATCAATAGAGGCCCCTCTACTCCTTTGGACTGTGGTATTCTAGAGGAAGCATGGAGTGGTAAGAAGGTGAGTTATTCTTTTCTCAAAACCTTTGGTTGTGAAGTCTTTGCACTTATAGATTCTGAAAATAGAACCAAGCTGGAAGCTAAGTCAAAGAAATGTGTATTTGTTGGGTATGGCATTGATGAATTTGGTTATAGGCTTTGGAATTTTGAAAATCATCAAATTGTAAGAAGTAGGGATGTCATATTCAATGAGAAAGTATTGTACAAAGATCTGTTGCTGCAGCATGAGAAGAAAGAAAATGACTATGTAGTACTGGATGATACTCCACAAGTTCATGTTCCAGTAGTTCCTTATGCTCCGCAACAACAGCAACAACAAATACCACACACCCCAGTGAGTGTTAGACGGTCAACAAGGCTAAGTAGACCTCCAGAAAGATTTTCTCCATCTTTGTATTCTATTCTGTTAACAGATGCTGGTGAACCTGAATGTTATAATGAAGCTGTGCAGGTGGATACAAAGCTTCAGTGGGAGTCTGCAATGACAGATGAAATGGACTCTTTGCTGAAAAATCAGACATGGGATTTATGTAAGTTACCTGCAGGTAAAAGGGTTTTACAGAATAATTGGGTTTACAGGATCAAAGAAGAGGATGGAGGTACGAAAAGATTTAAAGCCAGATTAGTCATAAAAGGATTTGCACAGAAACATGGTATTGATTTTGATGAGATATTTTCTCCAGTTGTTAAAATGACTTCTATTCGTACTGTTTTAAGTATTGTGGCTACTGAAGATTTGCATTTAGAGCAGCTTGATGTTAAAACAACGTTTCTTCATGGTGATTTGGATGAAGAAATATATATGGTTCAGCCACAAGGATTTGCGGTCAAGGGTAAGGAGAATTTGGTGTGCAGATTGCAGAAAAGTTTATATGGCTTGAAGCAAGCACCACGGCAATGGTATATTAAATTTGACACTTTTATGAATGGGCATGGATATAGTCAGTGTCATTCTGACCATTGTGTTTATTTTAAGAGGTTGGATGATGACAGCTACATTATTTTATGTTTATATGTTGATGATATGCTTGTAGTTGGGTCTAACATGGATCACATTAAGGGGTTGAAACAACAGTTAGCAAAATCTTTTGCTATGAAGGATTTGGGGGCAGCAAAACAAATCCTTGGTATGAAAATTTGTAGAGATAGGAAAAATAGGAAATTGTCTCTATCTCAGGCTGATTATATTGAGAAGGTGTTGCAACGTTTCTCTATGGAAAATGCCAAAGCTGTCAGCACACCTTTGCCTGGTCATTTGAAATTGACTAAGGATATGTGTCCCAAGACACCATAAGAAGAGACTAAAATGTCTAAGGTACCTTATGCTTCAGCTGTAGGGAGCTTAATGTATGCTATGGTATGTACTAGGCTAGATATTGCACACGCAGTGGGAGTTGTTAGCCGTTATATGAGTAACCCTGGTATTGAGCATTGGAATGCAGTCAAATGGATTCTTAGATATTTGAGAGGCACATCCAGTAAGTGTTTACACTTTGGGGGTTCTACTACTACTATACAAGGCTATGTTGACTCAGATTTGGCAGGAGATATAGATAGCAGGCGGAGTACTATAGGTTATATATTTACTGTTGGTGGGACAGCAGTGAGTTGGATTTCTCGACTACAAAAGGTGGTTGCTTTATCCACTACAGAGGCAGAGTATGTTGCTGCTACAGAGGCAGCCAAGGAGATGATATGGCTTCAATTCTTCATGGAAGAATTGGGACATCCACAAAAGGATAATTTTCTACATACAGATAGCCAAAGTGTCATTCATCTTGCAAAGAATTCTGCTTTGCACTCAAAGACAAAACACATACAGTTGCGGTACCATTTCATTCGATCAGTTTTGGATGATGGACAGTTAAGGCTGGAAAAGATTCATACTGATGATAATCTAGCAGATATGTTTACAAAGGTAGTAACAAGGGAGAAGTTGAACTCATGTTCAGCTTCAGTTGTCTTCTAGACTAAACAAAACAAAGGAACAGCTAAGTCCAAGGTGGTTCAATTCAGTGGGGGCCTCATGTGGGTAGCGGTATTGTTACAGGATCATTCTCCAAGTGGGAGGTTTTTTTTTAGTATAGTGTGGATACTGATCAGTTACCAAGTGGGAGATTGTTAGCTTGTGGTGACTAATCAGGAAAGTACTGTACACTTTTCCTCCCGACCTCGCCGACTACTTTTTCGGCCATTTGGGCCGACTACTTATAACTCATTCTAACCCTAAAGCGGGAAAATATTGTATAATATCGCTTAGGGTTAGGGATTTTCATAAGGTATGATTTTAGTACTTGCGGCAGAATTGGGCTGTAAGGGATTACGGATTGTAATCAGGTTGTACTCACTGGATAATAATAATATTGGACTCACTGTTGGTGGACGTAGCCCAAGGATTGGGTGAACCACGTTAAATCTGTGTGTCTTGTGTTCTATTCTGTGTGGTTTATTATTTTCTGATATTAGTTATATTTGCACATAATTGTTATTTCTGCCTTGTTAATCCTAACAGGCATGTCAGCTGGGAGCGACTGCTTGATGATTTTGGTAGAGATTATCTGGTGCCATACATTGTGGCATCTATCATTTCATAGATCCTGATGACTGATCACAGTCAGAAGGGATTCCCGCTTGGATGGGGCAGGTTATTGGTAGACTTGGTAGGTAGGCCCCGACGGATGGCATGGGGGCCTGCGATCCTGGCAGAGATGTATCATGAGCTGCATGAGATCATCTACAGGGACGGTTAGACATGGGCATGTGGTGCCATCCTGGCACAAGTATGGGCATGGGAGCACATTGTTGTGGTGCGCCCCAGGGTTCAGCCGAGGGAGAGGAGGTACCCCTACATTTATAGGTACATCAGGTTTATATCACATGCCCATTCTGAGGATGTGACCTATTATCGGTAGATTTTGGATGAGATAGCCTCATTCACATGGAGGCCGTACAGGGAGGTTGAGGTTTGGGGGGATGCAGCGGATGAGTTGAGCTACATGCTGTGCAGTCGGCCACTGGTAGGTCGATATACAGAGATCGTAGAGAGATTCTGCATCACTCGGGTGTGGCGATAGTTTGGGAGGCAGCAGCGAGTCTCGATAGAGACTACTACATATGCCAGGGCTAGGGATGAGGAGGGGCATGGGTGGCTACCCATGCTGGATTATCAGCAGGCTGTCGTAGAGACAACAGCTATTAGGAGTGAGCCTTGGGATTATTTTCTAGATGTGGCAGATGCAGGGGCTAATGGAGCCTACAAAGCAGAGCGGCGGAGGGTACCATTCCCTCGGTTTACAGTACCAGATTCACAGGTGCCAGCGCCGGGAGGAGACGGAGGGGACGGAGGAGGGGAGGGAGGGGATGAAGGAGATGGCAGGAGGGGGAGAGGGAGGAGGATGGAGAGAGGAGAGGGGTCGAGATCAGGTGGCTAGAAATGGTCACGGGGATAGCGGTCAGTGACACCTGAGGAGGAGGTGAGACCAGCTCGCCGGCAGGCAGAGGCACAGCAGGAGCAGCCTGCGGGGGGAGAGGACCTGAGAGCCTAGATACAGGTTCAGGAGGCAGAGATACAGCAGCTACAGACCACTATAGCCGTGAGAGATCAGCAGCTCCTAGATCTGAGGGCAGAGTGGGATCAGCAGATAGCTGATCTCAGAGTAGAGATAGCACGCCGTGAGGTGATGGCACAGGTCGAGGCACTAGAGCTCCGACGAGAGTCAGTGAGAGCTGCCTATTATCACGGGTTATATTTGCAGGCCATCCCAGAGGGTGAGAGAGCACCATCATACTCTCAGCGGGTAGGGGTATCAGACGTGGTACTCGATAGGAGAGCTATGCCTCCTCCACCACCACGAGCTCCTCACGAGGGTGGTAGCGAGTCTTAGGGTTAGGTCTTAGATGTTTTAGACATATTTTGAGACTGTTGATCTAGATTTTGGGATCCCATATTGTATTGTATATCATGACATTGTATATGAGATTACTGGATGTTCGATGTATCATGTGTATTTGTCTCACTTGTGATGGATGTATCAGTTCATGTATATTGTCTTGTCATTTTGCTCAAAGTGCTTATATATGTGCTTATGTATGTTCTCTCTCATAGATGTATGTTTAATTCTCATATGTATGATATAGACTTATGTTTCTTGAAAATGACAGTTTTGATATAGATATGATGATATGATTAACTCCTTGTGATGGATAGGAACAGGTTCGAGATGAAAAAGACAAGGAGTGAAAGACATGATCAAGAAGGAGAGAAGGTGAGCGCAGTCGACTGACAGGTCTACGTAGGATGAAAAGGAGAGCTCTTTCCATATGCAAAATGCAACACTAGACTAACATGACCCTAGAAATGCAAGCTACTATGAAAGTGATTGACTTGCATGGTCACAACGCTTATAGACATCTAATTATCATCATCGAGCTTTATTGGTAGCATCGCAAGATCATACAATGCACACTAGCATAACTATGTGGATATGAATATGATCTTTATCAGATAAAAATGTGGGAATCTTACCTAGGCATCAAAGACATATAGGTCAAGATGACTAATGCAGTAAGATTACCTAAGTTTGATATGGCAAGATTATGCTTGTATCAAGACACATGAAAGTCAGGATAACTAGAAGCATGCACTTGCATAACAGTCAAGGATAATACCTCATCAATCCATAGTGTCAAGTAAGACCAGCATAAATGCTCATGACAGTTAGGATCAACAAAATATACCCACAAGCAGATAAAGAAATAAAACATGTTCTCATACCCTCAGTCTTCTAGCTATGCATCATTGAAAACTTCTCAGGGAGAGATCACTCAACAAGGAAATCCTCATAGACAGCACACAAAGAAAAAAAGAAAGTCATCATATCGTCAGCGAGTTGATTGTTTAAGTGCGTGTGTGTTGGTCATAGAGTCAAATTCTAAGTATCATATCTGCAAATGAGAAATATCACATCATACAAGACTGTTTGGGTAAGACACCTGATAAGTGTTAAGAAACACTCGACGCAAAGGTAGTGTTGAAAAACACTATTTGGGGTGGTGTTGAAAAACACCTGTTGTGAAATGCCCCGAGAGACAAACGCAACTAAAGGACCAATGCTAACAGTTATGCCCCCTAGACAAAGAGAAAGACCAATTCCAGACCAAGTCAAATAAGGTCAAGGCATGATGGAAAGTGGCTAAGTGTCAAGGATGCATGCTAATAAATAGCAATGCAAAGGCCTCAAGTAGCACCTGTTTCCAGGTTTTCACCACTTGGATTTATTGCAATTTTTTTCTCTTTTTTTTATTTTTTTAGATTTTTGCTACCAAGGCGCCTATTGCTAGGTTTTCACCAAGGCACTTTTTCTATTTTTTTGATTTTTTGAATATTTTGATTTTTTTGTATTTTTTCAGGACTTTATATGCTTTTTAGGATTTTTTCAGCATCATATATAAAAAAATTTTGGAATTTTTTTTCAGGATCAATAAGATATGTACAAAGGATGCCCCCAGACAGAACGGGCATCAAGGATAGAACTTCTTGAGGTGCACAATGTTGATGGGATCAGGGAGCTGTTCTCCATCAAGATCTGACAGTAAATATGCACTAGTACCAAAAGCAGCTATGATGACATATGGTCCAAGCCAGTTAGGTTCAAACTTGCCCTTTTGTTCTCTATTTTGTTGGTTCTTAGGGTTCTCACGTAAAACAAGATCACCTATTTGAAATTCTCTAGGGCGAACCTTCTTGTTGAATGCCTTGGACATACGCTTCTGATACACTCTCATATGATCAAAGGAAGCCTTACGCTTCTCATCTAGAAGTTCTAATTCCTGTAACCTCATGGCGCGGTAATCCTCATCTGTAATCAAACCTTTGAGTGAGACTCTAAGGGATGGTATCTCGACTTCTAAAGGCAATATTGCTTCAGCGCCATAGGTGAGAGAGAAAGGAGTGGCTCCTGTAGGTGTGTGAATGCTTGTTCTGTAAGCCCATAGTGCTGGATTGATTTGTAAGTGCCAATCCCTACCATTCTTGTGCACTGTTCTATGAAGAATCTTAAGAATGGTTTTGTTAGAAGCTTCTGCCTGTCCGTTTCCTTGTGGAAAATAGATGGAGGACCAATGTTGCTTAATTTTAAACTTTTTACATAGGTGCTTTAGGTCTTTATTCTTAAATTGACCTCCATTATCAGTAATGATCTCAGAAGGCACTCCAAATCGACAAATGATATGATTCAAGATGAACAAAGAAATGGTCCTTCCTGAAGCAACAAAAAGTGGTACAGCCCCCACCCATTTTGTGAAGTAGTCAGTGGCAGTAATAATGAACTTATGTCCACCTGATGAGTTGGGATGAATCTGCCCAACTAGATCAAAGGCCCAGCGCTAAAATGGCCAATGAGAAATAGAAGGAATCAGCTCCCTACCTGGAGCATGAATCAGGTTGCCGTGTTTCTGACATTTTTCACATGACTTAGCAAAGGTGACTGCATCCATCTGCATTGTGGGCCAATAATATCCCGCCCTAAGCAACCTTCGGGCCATGGCAAGACCATTAGAATGTCCATGACAAATGCCCTCGTGGATGTCAGCTAACACTTGGTTGGATTCCTCCTTTTCCAAGCACCTAAGGAGCGTCCCATCTAAACCCCTCCTATATAAATCACCAGAGATGAGGGTGTGGTGAGAGGCGTTATGGATGAGGTTTCGGTGTTCGGAGTGGGTGAATGTGTCAAGGATGATGCCATCACGAAGATATGAATAGATAGCACCATATCGAGAAGACTCGTGTGTGATAATGGCACAAATGACATGGCTTTCAGACGAGTCAAAGATGGGATGGTGTAGCTCTTCCACCAGGAATTCAAATCTGGATTCATGTGTCTCCAACTAAAGAAGTGAAGCTAATGTGGCCATGGCATCTGTAGCTTTGTTCTCTATCCTAGGGATTTGTTGAAACGTCACAAAGGTGAAATAGTGTTTCAAAGAATCAACCATCTTTTTATAGGGTATCAATTTGTCATCCTTGGTTTGATACTCTTCATTGACTTGGTTGATGATTAACTGGGAATCCCTAAAGACATGTAATTCTGTGATGTTCCATTCTATAGCCATTCTCAAGCCATTAGATAAAGCTTCATATTCTACAATATTATTGGTACATGGGAATAATAGTTTGTAAGACTTCAGAATGTTGTACCCATGTGGAGAAACAAATAACACTCCAGCACCTAATCCATTTTGCATGCGGGAGCCATCAAAGAACATTGTCCAAGTGCGAGTAGTGGTATATAAGATGTGTTCATCTGGGAATTCCACTTGGACTGGCATACTATCCTGGATTGGAAAATCAGCTAATTGGTCGGCAATAGCTTTCCCTTTTATTGCCTTCCTTTCAACGTACTCTATGACAAATTCAGTGAGGACCATCATCCATTTAGCAAGTCTACCCGTCAGGGCAGCCTTACTAAGCAAGTATTTAAGGGGATCAATTTTGGCAACCAAATGTATGGTATGAGCAAGCATGTAGTGGCGCAACTTTTGAGAAGCAAACACCACCGCGAGAAAAGACTTCTCAATATTATTGTAATTGATCTCATAAGAGACTAGAGTACGGCTGATATAGTAGATGGCCCGTTCTTTCCTAGTATCATCTGTTTGAGCCAATAATGCCCCCAGGGAAGTGTCTATAGCTGAAATATATAGGATCAATGGTTTCCCTGGAATAGGAGGCATTAGGATCGGAGGATTGGCCAAGTATTGTTTGATCTGATCTAGGCTCTTTTGACAATCCTCATTCCAAACACAAGAAGCACCCTTATGCAATGTCTTGTTGAAGGGTTGCGCTCTATCTGCAAGCTGAGAAATAAACCTCCTAATTGATTGAAGACATCCCTGAAGACTTCTCATTTGGCTGATATTTTGAGGAGGTGGCATAACTAGGATTGCTTGGACCTTTTCGGGGTCAACCTCGATACCTTTTGCTAATATTATGAATCCTAAAAGTTTGCCTGAGGTGACACCAAATGCGCACTTCTTTGGATTCAATCTGAGTTGAAATTGTTCCATACGATCTAGAATTACTTCCAGATCATTGAGGTGTGTGTCCCTTTTTCTTGATTTTGCCAGGGTATCATCCACATAATCTTCCATATTTTTGTGCATCATATCATGAAAGATAGTCGTCATAGCTCTTTGGTAGGTTGCTCCTGCATTCTTTAACCTGAATGGCATGACGTTCCAGTAGTAGGTTCCCCATGCACATGTGAATGCTATTTTCTCTTGGTCTTCAGGAGCTATTTTGATTTGATTATACCCCGAGAAACCATCCATTAGGGAATATATGTCATAGCCCGCCATCATGTCCACTATCATGTCAATGTTTGGAAGTGGAAAATCATCCTTTGGGCAGGCTTTGTTTAGATCTCTAAAATCTGTGCAGACATGAATGGACCCATCATGTTTGGAGACTGGTACTATGTTTGAGATCCATTCTGCATAATCGATGGCTCTAATAAATCCAGCTCTCAAAAGTTTTTCTAATTCTCCTTTGACAAGTAGAGCTACATGTGGATGCATTTTTCTTAATCTCTGTTTTACTGGCTTGACTCCTGGAGCTATAGATAAGTGATGCATTATGAGATTCGTGTCAAGCCCTAGCATGTCTGAGTAGGTCCATGCAAAATTAATTTTCTTTTTCTGTAAAAACTGTACATATGCCTTGGTCTCTTCCTCTAATAAAGACTGAGCAAGATGGACTATCTGAGGATTTTCTTCTATGTTTAAATTGACCGGCTTTGTTGGTTCAATCAATATTGATGATCTATCCTGAAAATAACTCAGCAAGTTATTAAGTACCCCATCCTTAAGTGCCTCAAAGAGGTTTTCACCTTCGGATGCGTCATTTCTTTTTACTATTTTTGGTTCTGACACCGCCACAAAGTGGTTTTCGCCATCAGACCTATTTTTCTTTTTCTCTTTTGTTTTGAGACTGAGGTACTTAATATCAGGCTCTGTCATGCTGGTTGTTGGTTCCCTGGTGGAAGAAGCCACGGGTTCGAGAGCATTCAGATAGCAAGCAATTTTGTAATCATTGTGAAATGTGAGGAATGTGGGCTCTTGGTGGCGCTGAGACCAGTCAATCAGGTCAAAGTGAACAAGGGGTAAGTCAATGGTGGGTTCGATGTTGTTAATGCGAAAGGTGTCATCTCTGGTGACCATATAATCAGAGTTCATCAAGTCTTCTCCTAAAATACCTGAATTAGGACTCATCCTATCAAACGAAGCATCGTCTACTAAGGTGATTTGAGGAGGGCAATCCTCTAGTCTGACACTAGGATCGTTAGTCGCATCAGGTTGGGTACTATAGGCATGGATAATATCCACATCTAGATCAATTGTTGCATCTGAAAGCGAATCCCATTCATATTCATGGGAGTCTATCTCTGAGTCATCATTTAGGCCTCGTGATGTAGAAGCCTCAAGGTTAGGAAGGGTTTCCCCCTCTCTAGTGCTAGTATTGGTACTATCCGTCGCAGTTAGGACAGTAACACTTTCCTTTGTCAATCTAGAAGTCACACAGTCACTATCCGTCGCAGCTGGGATAGTAGGACTATTAAGCATCAAATCTGTGGAATCTCCCCAAAGGAGATTCATTGAGGGCACCCAATCATCAGACACATCATGTTGGTTGGAAAGATCAGGCGTATAATCTGCATCACTGTCACTGTCCGTCGCAGCTAGGACAGGGACACCTTTTTTCTTCTTATTCTCAAAACCTAAGCCAATCGTGGACTTGTTCTTTCATCCAAAAAGAGCATGATCAAGAGGCTCAGCTTTAGCATCCAGCCTATGACTAAGGGGACCAAATCCTGGATATCCCATATTTTTAACCAGTGTATACCCTTTCCCATAAGTTTCAGGTGAAGGAGCAAAATTCTCGTTATGTTTGTATTTCTCCTCGTGATATATCCAGTCCCTTACAGCAACTTCCTCTTTCTCTTCTTGAATGGGGACCGAAGACTCGACAAATTTCCCAAATAACATCATTGCTAATGACGAAGGCTTCACATTTGGGGATGGTCTCCCATAAGACCTAGGAGAGATTGGCATTTTTGTAAAAGAATCAATCTTATAATCTCCCATCCCAAGGTCCATGGTCTTGAATTTCTGCTTGCATTGTTCAAGTGAACTACTAGGATTGTCAGCTTCCCTATTCAAAGGTACATGTAATCCCGCAGAAATGTTATTAACTAATAGAGCACTGTCTCCAGGGATGCAAATTTCTACACCGTTATGGGGAAACTTAACACACTGGTGATATGTTGATGGGACTGCCTGCATTTCGTGAATCCATGGCCTACCTAGCAAAATGTTGTAGGCTAGAGGTCCAACATCAACAATTTGGAATAATATATCTTTTTCTACGGGACCAATGCGAATAGGCAAAATAGCCAATCCCTTAGAACTTCTTTCTGCCTCATCATATGCTTTGATTGTGATCCTTTTCTTTGTGTCAATGACGTTCTTGGAATACCCTAGAGCTAGCAGCAAACTCAGGGTACAAATATTGAGCCCCGCACCCCCATCTATCAGCACACGCCTAACATGAGTTTTATGAATCATGACTTCGATGTGTAAGGCCAAATTATGTGGGTGACTAATGGATTTGTCATCTTCTTCTGAGAAGGTGAGGTAATGAGGGCTAGCCAAATGGTTGACCATGTTTTGGAATTGGTCAATATCTAAGTTATTAGGGACATTGGCTGCTCGAAAAGCATCCTTGAGGACGCGCTTGTGCTTAGGAGATAATTCCAAAAGCTCAAAAATGGATATCTGAGTGGGTGTACGTTGTAGCTGGTCAATAAGATTATAATTGGAATCAGGACCAACGGTAGATTTGAGAGGAGCACCTTTGGACACGGGCTGTTTAGACTTGCTAGTGCTAGGACCTTTGATGATAATGGGTGCTTGGGCCTGACCCCTAGTGACAGCATTGAGGGACTGGGGTATTCCTTGTGAGTGAGGACCTCTTATCACCACAACGGGTCTTTCATTAGTCATAGGAGTTGAGTCCACATTATGTCCATAAGGATCTTTCTTTCTCACCATGTTGATGTTATCGGTAGCTACTTCAAGCATGTTAATCACATTGTCAGCATGTGTGTATGTATAGTTAATGGCCGCCTTGCCATTCTTACTGTTAGAATTCTCTCCTTTTTCATATTTAGGCAAGGGCTCTTTAAAGGCTTTATGGTCTGCATTAGTGGTTAACCCATCCACTTGTAATTGTCCTTTCTCAATAAGGTCTTGGATAAGATGCTTGAGTTTAAAACAATTTTCTATGTCGTGTCCAATCCCATTATGGAAAACGCAAAAAGCCTTAGCATCCCACCAATGAGGTAAAGGATCTGATATTCGATGTTTTGTAGGATCCTGTGGGTGCGCCAAATTATGAGCAACTAGTGTCTTGAAAATGTCTGCATAAGATTCTCCCAATTTAGTAAATTGTCTTTTCTCCATTTTAGATCTCTTTTGATACTTAGGTTTGTCTTGTGGCGTTGAAGATGTTTGCAACTTCATAGCTTGAACTGCATGAGAGAGGTTAAGAACTCCTTTATTTTTTACCTGAGATGAATCAACAACTCCGTCGTTGACCACTTGCTTGTTTTTGTTCCAATAGGAGTTCTTTTTGTCCTTGTTACCATTAGTATTGTTATTTTGGCTATTGTTGTTATTTGTTGGTTTAGCCAAAATTCCTTGTTCTTTTAGGACATCCTCAATGCGACATGCCACCTCTACCATAGTATCAAAAGAATTAAATGGGATTTTCTTGACTTCATATCTGAGTTCTGGTATTAGATTGTTCACAATGATATCAATTCTCTCTTCTTCAGGGATTGTCCTTGGGTATTTCGAACACAATCGCCTCCATCGTTGTAAAAAGGTGACAAAAGATTCCCCTTGATTTTGTTTAAGTTTACACAAATCAAGCATGGTGACCGACCTAGATAAGTTGTAAGCGAAATGTTGAACAAATCTTTGGACAAGTTCTTTAAATGTCTTTACTGGAGGGGAAAGGTTGGTGAACCACTCCATGCCTTGACCTTTTAAATTCCTTGGGAATAATCTCAGCAAGTAGGAGTCTTCATGGTGAAAGGAAAAGCTCATTATGTAGAATTGTCGAACATGGTCGTGAGGGTCACCAGTGCCATCATATTTGTCGTATGTTGGGAATTCAAATTTCTTAGGAAATTCTACCATCACCACACTTTTGTCAATGGGGTTAGGACATATGGAGTCCAAATGAAATGTGCTCTTGGGAGCCTTCATCCTGTCTATATCCTTTTGCATTTGTAAGATCACCTCATCAGTTGAAGGATTCTGTTTCTTGATCTTTTTGTGAACATCAAAATTATATGGAACTTTAGCGCCTTTGTTGATAAGACTTTCCAAGAATTGGTCTTTGTTTTGTTCCACATATTGCTCCACATAGGCTTGAAAAGATGGTTCTTGTTGCATAGTCATGAAGTCCATATGATCAAATTTAGCATAACTGCCTCCATGTTGTGAGCCATGATGTGCTTATTGGGAGGGTTGCTTTGAATGTCTATGGGATGACTGTCTCCTATGATGGTCATATCTTGAAGTCCTTCTTCCTCTAGGACTTGGGGATCGTGAGGGTGTCTTTGATCTTCTTCGAGGGCTAGGGGAAGGGGTAGATGGGGGTGATTTGGTCCCACTATTGGCTCCCCTCCCGTTAAATCAGCTTTGGAGTTGTTGTGCATAGAGTCTATCTTCTTCTTCTTGGGCGACTCTTTTTTGTATATCCAACAACGCACGTTCCTCTTCCTCTAGTTGTCAGAATTTTTCCTTTTTAGCAGTCTGTTCATCTAAGTAGGCTTGTTTCTCTCTCTCAATGCTTCTCAATCTTGTATTTGCATATCAAGAGGTGTCTTTAAGTGGGGAGGTTTGTCTTGAATGCCTTATTGCATTAGCTGCGTTGATATGGTGATCACTAGATTCGTTGTTCTGGTCTTCATGTTGTGACCCTGAATCTGAGTGAGCTCGCTTATGTTGTCTTTCGACTCGTTGATGAGCATCAAAATATCTCGCATTGTTAGGAGGTGACCCAGGTGGACTAGCATGAGAAGAACCACCATACTCTCTTCTGTGTCATTGGAAGATATCCTCAAGAGTTTGATTCATGGCTTCTCTTTGTTGTCGGGTGAAAGTGTAACTCATGTCCATACTTGATGAAAGTGGTGCAAAAGAGGTGCTCACTTCACTAGGATTAGCTCCTGGATTAAAACAAACCTCAGATTCACTCTTAGGAGATTGGTCAAAAAGGGGTCCTTTTCCCTTAGGTTGTCGACGAGTCTTGACGGGTGGTAATTGGCTAAAGGCAACAGGGGGTCGCTTCCCTTGGTTAACTTGGTACCTTGTTGTAACTGACATGAAAAAGAGATATTCTCAATGATAAGGTGACCTTTCAAAGTGTCAACATCAAACTAGGATAATCGAAGTCTTCTATTGTCCAAAGAGAAATGAAAAGAAAAAGAGGACTTTACCAACACTGTCAAAGAGGTGCTTCAAATCAAAGGGTGACTACCCTTGCACTTTTGAATTAGGAGGTTGGACTAGGCCAAAAGATAATTGAAATTGAGATGAAAATGAAAGCGATTTGGACAATAAGAGAACTAAAATTTTCCCAGAATATAGCTAACAATTTTAAAGATGAACCTTGGCACCAAGAATGGCTTTCTAACTTGACAATTATTCCAAAGTGACTTTGTAAATCAAATGATGCTATCCCGGAGGACTAAAAACCAGAAATTTGGAGTCAAGACAGATCTCAACGTCAGGGTGAGAAGCCTGCTCTAAGACCTAGCCTAATTGACAGCAACTGAAACTGACCAAAATTTAAGCACGGTAAAAATAAACCAGGCGATATACTCCAGGCTACTAGGGCGATAAACCTATACCCGTGCGATACTTCGCCCTGAGCCAGGCGATACTTCTTAATACTGGCGAGTGATATACTCCAGGCAGATCGGGCGATAGTCCGTCAGGGGTGAACTATCGCGCAATATTTCTCTTCAAAGGGGGCGATATTTCTAGCATGCACGAAGTATCACACGATACTTCACCTTACAGGGCGCGATACTGTTGCAGAATTATTTAACTCTTGACCAGAATTGTGTGAAATTTGCATTTTTGGGTCTGTTTGGTCAAAATTTCCAGTCTGAGAGTTGATGTTTTCGATTTCAATCTCAATATCAGTAGAATTTCAGCAGGTTTGCAAACAGCAAGGGATCAAACATGGTCTCAAACACTTGAAACAAGGGCAAAAGCAACCTTGCCAAGATAAACACTTGTGATATCAAAATTGAAACAACACCCTATGAATGCTACCGATTGTTTGTATGTAAGAACGTTTGCACTGGTATCACACAATCAAAAATACTTCAAGCAAATCTATCCTAGAAAGTCAAGGCTCAATACTTACCAACTTAGCCCACAACTTGATGCCCCCTCGCCTCACACCAAGTGGTTACCCACAAGAGATGTTGGCTTTGTCATGGAAATGTCAAATGACACAACCAAAGGGACACATATGGTGAGTATCTTAAGGTGATCTGAGTAAACCACTTGGATCAATCCTTGCACTAAGAAGATAAGCAGCTAAAAAAGGGTGGCTTCTATCTAATGGTTCTTAATAAGGATTTCCATTCACAACACCCCTCTTGCTCCTCATAAAGGACTAAGACCTTGCGGCCTCAAGAGTACCTTAAGCATTCTTGTTCAATGTTTTCCCCATGGTCGCAATCCCATGAGCTACTCACATCAAACAAAGACAAGTGTTATGTCTATCAAGGTTTTTGGTGTCCTTGGTAGCCTTGAGATTATAGTGAGTTGGAATCACTTGCCATCAAGGAAAATGATGACAAGGTTGTCCCCACTTGAGTCGTTCCTCTTGATTGCTCAAGAGCAGGCCCGCTAAAGGATTCTAACAACTAAACAAAAAGTGGATCAACTCTTGAGGTTCAAAGTTTTTGGTTCACCACAAGGGTGAAGAGCATACTCCCCTATCTCAAGAATCTCTCCCAAACACACCAAGCAAAGTTCATTTACCCTCTTGTTTTCAAAATTCAAAGATGGGTCAAGATTTTCTGGTTCACCAAAATGGTGAAGAGCATACTTCTCCTACCACCCAAGAATTTCTACAACAAGATCTTAAGTGCCTAATAAATGAAACAACTAGTTTTTGCCACACTTAAAAAGGAAAGCAAATAAACAAGCAAGATTTTTTTTTTGTTTTTATGCTTGGGCAGCCCTGCAAGAACTGTTAGTAGCCCTCTTTGACATGCATTTTTAGCAATTTTCAAGCAAAGGAGAGCACCTACAAACACAACTTGTTAGACCCACAATGTTAGCAAAATCAAAATCCAAATGTAAATGTGCAATAATCTGATAGATTTAAGCTAAAAGATGCAGGTTAGACCTATCTAAACAAAGCAAAACAAAACAGCAAGCTAAAATAATCAAATTCGGACAAGAAAACTGAAAATGCAAGTCTCTGCCAGACCAGGCAATATTTCTCAGACTTCGACAGTATCGCGCGATACAGTTTCCTATAGTCGGGCGATACTTCTCAGTCGCGCGATATTTCTCAGTCGCGCGATACTTCACACAATGCCAGGCGATACTTCACCCAATGTCAGGCGACAGAAGTCAATATAGTCGTGCGATACTTTTTCCGCATGAACTATCGCGCCAAGACAGAAAGTATATCGCGCGATACTTCTGAGAAGTGTCGCGCAATAATCTGAGACAGAAAACTAGAAAACGCAGATTTTTCTAAAAATTAATCTAAAAATGATGAAAAATGCATCAAATGAAAGGACAAAGCTATCTACTCTGCCCCACGGTGGGCGCCAAAAATGTACACACTAAAATGGTGCACTTCTATGAACCATTACTTGCAAGGTTACTCAACAATGAGGCCTCACAAAGTGGCTCATAGCTCTTTATGCATGGAGTTGCAAAGGATTTATGAGTTTTGCTCTCAGCTAGAGCTACAAGAATGTGACCTTGCTAATCAACCATGCAATGAGAGATTCAAGTGAAGACAAGGGCAAGAGTGCCAATGTCCCCAAGAATCTAAATGAAAAATGCAATGCCAATGCAACTAGTATGAATGTGCAAGACTAATCTATCAAATGAAGTGCAAACTAAACTATGAAAAGAAGTACAATAGATTCCAAGCCCCTAATTAAGCTATGTGAGATCTATTCTATTGCATAAAAAGAAATCTAATCTATGATGCCATGATCATGCAACTAAGAAAACAAATATAAACTAGATGATGAAAGCAACAAGTCTTCAATGTCTTCAAACTTCAAATGCACCTAAAACCTGCAGCATAACATTAGCATAAAACATGGATATGCAAATGGAGGAGAGAGCTCTCCTTTTATAAGAAATGAGGTGAAATGGACCATGGAGATTAAGAGGCAAAAAGTCTTAATCAGTGGTGGAGCTTGAAAGAGAAGCAATCCATGTGCACAAGTATCCTCCAATAGGAAAATAAGAGTTGACTTTATGTCCATATGAGACAAAAAGTGTTTTTCTCCTTTTTATAAAATAGGAATAATGGTTTATTTGTGCAACTTAGGATAAGAAGGAAAGGTGGGCTTTTTATTTAATCAAAAGGGGAGGAAATATTCCTTTTAAATAAATAAAGACTTAGGGTAAATGGTTAGCCCATAGGATAAAAATCCAATATATGATCGAAATTAAGATTTGATCAAGAGATTGATATTGTTTGAAAATATTGATTATTGATAAAATTGATTCAGGGTTTATAAATCAAATAAATGGGGCCCAAAGTCTAGGCGACACTTGCCACCAGATCTTCACATGACCTTTCAATCTGGCCTTCACAAATTTGACCCTATCAGGATCCTCAATATCTTCATACTCAAAATATTCTTCACATTCATTGATCTAGTTGATCAACTCTTCTAGGTTAAGATTTCCTGAAAATGCAGGAACCTCAATCTTAGGTCTTTTCCTGATCTTGGAAATGGCCCGAAAAAGTCTTTCTTCCTCCTAGTTCACAATTTCAACTTCTCCTTCTTGATCTTCTTCTTTGGCTTCATTCTCACTTTCATCTCTGACATTAAGATTCATTCCTCTATGAATTTCTTCTTGCAATGCTCACACTTGTCTTTGGAGCGCTCTAACCTCAGGTGTTACAACACCAGCTCTTCTGCCATGTTCCCTTTGTGGAGACATTTTCATGATGTGTGTTGAAACCCTAACCACGGTCCTGGTCCAAATTGCCTCACAGTCAGTTATCTATTTACACACTTAGGAACTCCTGCTCTAATACCACTTGATGAAGGGTTCTCCCCTCAATACCACAAACACATAACAAAAATAGAGAAACAACAACAATATGCAAGAATAGAAAATGGGCTTCTTATTATCTCCACAAATGTGGAATTACAAACTTTCAAAACTACAATATGCAAAGCCACATGGGCATTCCCTTACAATATTATGTAAGACAAAGCCTTGAATCAATACCCAGATCTACTACCCAGAACTATCCCAAACTACCTAAGACAATACTACAACCTTCCTTATATAGGCAATTTTCCATCGCCTGGGAAGGTTCCAAAATTTTAGCCAACAAGGCCGACCAAACTTAGAATTATTTTATTTTATAATTTATTACATCAAAGTCGGCTCAAAATAACTTTTGAAACCCAAACAAAAATTTTGAAGGAAAATCATTTCTGCCATTGCAAGTGACCCAACTTCTGAAGACCATAAGTCATTAGTGTTTCCCCACCCCTAATAGGGTTAATTGTAAAAGACTTGTAATAGGGTCTGACCCTTGACCAGGTCACTGTACTAAAAGCATTGTAAAGAACAACTCCTAGCAGGGTTGCAAGATCTTCTAATAGGGATCATAAAACACTAGTGCAGTTCTTAGTGGGTGTCAATTCCAACCGAGGTTTTTACCTATTTGGGTTTCCCCGTAGTCATATTTTGTGTTTTGTGTTATGGTTGTTTATCTTACTTGCATTGATATTCATTTCATTACATAAGCAATTAAGTTAAGTTTCAAGAGTAAATAAAAATTATTAATATATAGAACACTGATTCACCACCCCCCCTCTTAGTGTTCCCATTCCTAACACTTCCACTGCACATATTTAAGGAATAATAAATAATAAATCAATTCACAAATACAATACATAACATCTCCTAAATAGATGTCTCAAATTAATACATTATAGAATACAAGATATACATCTCATGATGACAATAAGTAAAGTCTCCAAACAATGAACATGGTAGAAACAACAAGAATCATCCAAGAAAATGAAAAATAAATTTTGTATCTCAATGGTAATAAGAATCACTACCACTAGACCACGTGGAACCTAAAGGCCCACCCCACCATACTGAAGAGATGAATACCATACCTCACTCAAAGAACTAGGCAAACAAGAAAGACTAATGTAAAGGTACACTGGATAAAATGGTAATAAATGGTTATAAGGTTATAAAATATAAATGGTTGAGACACAAATATGGTGTACCAAATGCTCATGTAGGAACCTAGAACACATATATGGAAGTGTCATCACATATGTCAGCTCTTGAGTTACCCTTGTAGTCCCTCTAGACCCCGGTCCCTAAGTGACCATATGCAATATCAGTAATTCTTTTATGCAGACAAGGAAACCAACTATGCCAGACTTCAATGTCTCCTCTAGATGGGTAAGCATATCCTCCCACTCCCATCATTATCTTTTACTAGCACTCAAGGCATGGGTGAGGCACACAGTTATCTTATTAATACTTCTCACTTAATAAATTTGATTAAGTTATCACTTATTACTTAACTTACAATGAGTTACCCTAGCAGCCACTTTAGGTCCCCGACCCCCATTGCAAGCCACTTCCCCTCTATGCTCCTAGATAACCTACCCTAATTCTCCAACCCAAAATAAATGAGAGAACGAAAAAACCAAAGCCATAAAAAAACTCTCATAAATCATCAAGTCGTGGAGATCTCTAAATTAAAGAGCTGGAGCATAATGAAGAATATCACATCTTGTACGAGGATCTAAATTGTCCACCCCATAATGAACATCCCAATTAAACAATTTCCAATTCTCATAGTTTCATATCAAAAGATTAAATGATCATCAAAAGAATAAATAACATCTCTCTCCAAATATGGAGTAAAACATAGTCCAAAAACCATTGTTCGGAACATAGAATGATCACAATAGAAGAAACAAGGTGACCAAATTAATAAATCAAAACTCAACATAGTAATGGTTTGTCACCTCTTGTGGTCAAATAGAATAATGATCAAGGACTCAGAGAACACATAACATCATTCATAGGTACGCCCAACCAACACAACATGAACCAATCATGATATAAAAAGGTTACAAACTTCCACAATATAGACCCAAAAGTAAAAGGTATAAACTCATAAAACATTTAAAGTCTCAAAAACACAATTCCAACCTAGGGATTACTTTACCCATACAGACAAATTGTCAAAACAAATCAACATAACATAAGACATGCATATGGAATGCATTTTTCATCATATTAAATCCATTTATATGATATCATTATGTTATTAAATTAAAATAATCTTGTTTAATAACATACGCCATAGGATTAAACTTTACTACTAGTTCTATCAATAGAATATTAAGATTTAGTTCTCAAATAAAACTCATATTAATGTTTAATCCCCACTTATTTTATAATGCCCTTATAACCCCTAATCAATTATAATTTTAATCCAACTCTAGTTATAAATTAACTAAGTTAATTAAAAATATAACTTAATTAAAATTTAAATTTAAACACTACAAAGTTCCTTTTAATAAATTAAATCACTTAAATAAAACATCTTATATCAACTAAATTATATCCAATTCATATTAAGTTAATTCATATTAAACAAATTAACAACTATAAAACCTTTTTTTTTTTTTTTTTTGATCGGTAAAAGGCCGAAGCCCTAGACATTTTTATTAATATAAATAATTATATTACAATGTAACTATAAAACCTTATTTATAAATTATAATTATAATTTATTTATTTATATATTTTTTCTATAAAATAAACAAATAAATAAAGCAAACTTTTTTTTACCTTTATCTTTCTTTTTAAAAGAAAATAAATAACTATTTTATTTATTATTTTTTCTTTTAAAAAAATATAATATAGCCTTTTCTTTTTTCCTTTTTCTCTTTTTTCCCTAATGAAATAAATAATTTTTACTTTATTTCTTTAATAAATTTGCCTTCTTATATATATATATATATATATATATATATATATATATATATATATATATATATATATATATATATATATATATAAATATTCCCTTTAATATATTTGGGTTTTCTCTTTTTCTTTTGTGAAAGACATCTTTTGATATACATATACATATAAAATCTTTTGTTTTAATAAATTTAGGTTTTCTTTCCAAAGAGAATTCTATAATTTGAAAGAAGCCAAATCTAGAAAAAGCATTTCTAAAGGTAAGTGAAATTAATCAAACCTTAAGATCAATTTTCTTCTTTAAAATTTATCAAAACAATGGGATGCCTTTACCAGGCAAATATTCTAAAAATTACACATGCAAAAATCAAATTTTCAAGGATGAGAAATTAATCAAATCTTCCACAAAATTACTTAAATAGAATCTGATTTTCTAAATCTCAACAAGGAAGACAACCAACAATCACACAAAATAATAAGACGCGAAGAAGACAATCTTTTCAAATGGAAATTACAAATGTTCAAAACCCTGCCTTGAATCCAAAAATAATTTGACCAAATTTTGTTAGAATTTATAGTCTTTCCTTGGTGTTTTGTTTAAATTTGGATAAGCCAAAGTATCCTAAAATGTAATTTTTTCTCTAGTCCAAGTGGGAGGACAACTCATTTCTTTTATTTCTTTTATTAAGTAAATTAGTTTATTCCTCCTTATGAGGATTCTCACACTTGGCACACACTTAATATGAGTGTGGCATTCATTGAGCATGGGAGTTACATTCTGAATCCATCACTCATCTCTTTTTAAGAGATACTTCTCAGCACACTTTACACAATTTTTTTCTCACTTTTACTCACATTCTCAACTTAGCTCTATCATTGTTGTAATGAGCTTCTTTCTCATATTCTCTCTCTTTCTCTAGGCTTTTTTCCGCATTCATATTATATTCACAAGGGGTTTTCTTTTCTTTCCCCTTTCGAAATCTTTGTCTCATTATGTTGGTCTTGGAGTATCTTGATGGTTTTTTATAGATCTTGAAGCTATCTCTTTTTCATTATGTTAATGGTAAAATACTTCCTTTTGCTTCACTCACTTGGATTATTTCCTTTAAGTTCATTTCATTTTTTGTATTTTTCTAACAAATTTCAACCTAAAATTCCATCTTTGAAAATAATTTCTTTGACTCCAAGATGATGAACTACAACTAATTAAGAACCTAATTTACAAGTGATTAGAGATCACCGAGCACTGAATTGTTATGTAGGATAATTGAATCAGTCATTATGTTGTCATTGATGTCAACTAGCTTTGACAGTACTTATCATGGTAGTTGCAAATATCTAAACATCTATAAAGGAGGAGAAAAGATGAAGAACAGAGATATCTACATGGAGGAAGATGGATATGATAGATGAGGATAAGGAATACTCTTGGTAACTCATTGATGAGTTTATGACTTTATATTGTTGACTTGATTATGTTGCATTAATCTATTATGAAGTTGTAAGCAAAATGTTACAAAGTAGTGTGGTCAGTTAATGAAGCATTCCAGTATACATCGAGCCAGTGTAGTGTATACCGAGTGAGAATATCAACCGAGCTTGTGTTCACTGACGCATTTCTTTGTTAACCTAGTACGGACAAAAGAACTAAATGATCAGTTTAGCTGACAGAAATTGATGAGCTGTAAAGTGTATGATTACGAGGTGAAAAGATAAAGTTTGTTGTAAGATCTATGGCTAACAAAATTTAGAGAAGATCTAAAGGACATAATTGAAATGTGTTACTGACACATTGGCCGAAGAAGGTTTAAGCCACAAAATCAATGAAGGAGATTAAGTGGAAAAATCTGATGGATGAGAAGAAAATAGTTTACTTGTCTATTTAAGAGACTAGGGTTTCATATTGAAACTTATGCCAGAGGAAGGAGAGTGCAGAGATATCACATGAACATTGCTTCATGCTTTCCTGATCAAACTGGTTGAAGAAGAACCAAACTGCAGAGTTAATTGAGCTTCAGAGAGCTTTACCGAAGGACAGTAAGTTATTGAATGATTATTGAACTGAATAAGAAATATTGATCAGAGGATTTGTATGGACTTAAGATAGATCTAATAATCTGCAAATCAAGTTGTATTGTATTCAGATCACCTGTTGTTATAGTTTAACCATTGTAAACAGATAAAATCTCTTAACCAAGTGGACTTGAAAGTCTTATATGTCATTCATAGAATGTACATTGTTATCCTATCAACCCCATAGTGAATTTTGGTTGGACAATAATTGTTAGTGTTAAATCCTCTAACAAGGTCACACCTTACAATGTGTTTTGTAACCTTTAACAGGGTTGGCTCTTCACCGAGCTCACTTCAAAAGAGTGAAAATATTTTGGATTACTGGTCCCAGGTGGTTTTTCCCTTTGCAGGGTTTCCACGTTAAATCTCTTGTGTTATGTGTTTATGTTGTGATTGTTTGGATATCATACTTTACATATTGCATGTTAGATTTGGTTGGTAATCACTATGAGCAATTAACTGGTAATCGGTAAAGTCACATACAATTAGTATTTATGTTTACCAAGCTGCAAAATTAGCTGAATTTGTTTTGTGATATACATTTTGTATTTGGGACTGTGGATAACTGATTCCCCCCCCCTTCTTAGTTATTCTAACAATTGGTATTAGAGAAATTTGGTTTCTTGGAACATAGTTTTAAGGACTTCAACATAAAGATCACAAAGTATAAGAGGGAAGTGCCAAAGGTGAATAAGGATAACTTTACAATATGGAAAAGTTGAATGAGACTGCATATATCTGGGATTGGGAATTTTTCCCTCACCCTATTGGATAATGGCTACATTGCACCGCCTACAAGACCTTTGACTCTTGATCAATTAAGAGATATACATGAGCATAATATTACTATGATGGAGATTGTTGTTGCTCTATCAGATGTCAAGTTTGAAGATGTCAAGGACTACCTTACTTCTAAGGACATGTGGGATAAACTTAATCTAGTTTATAGTGTTGATGCTAATGTCAGAAGAGCCAGAGCTAAAAGCTTAAGATGGAGATTCGATGACATGAAAATGAAAGAAGGAGAAAACATTGTGTAGTACACAAACCAAATAAAGGAGGTAGTCAATGCTATTAGAGGATCTGGTGGAGTTATTGAAGAAGATACAGTGGTAAGCAAAATCTTGAGAACCTTATTGCCTATTTATGCTATCAGAATTTCTACAATACATGAAATGAGGTCTGCAGCTAACAGTAATCTCACTCTTGACAATCTAATCAGTAAGCTAACAACCTTTGAACTAGATAACTTTGATAATAGTGTTGTACTATCTATTGAATCTACTTTCATGACTTCTCCGAAGATTGGTAAGTCTAGTAGTAGAAGTAATAATGATAATAATGAAATTAATTCTGATGATGAGCTTGATGAGCTTGAAGCTCTTATGGCTAGGAGATTACCTAAAGGTAAAGGTAGATATAGAGGTAAATTACCTTTAGCATGTTTTAACTGCAAAGAAGTTGGCCATATTGCTACTATATGTCCAAACAGGAAAGAAGATGATAGAAACAAGGATCGATCTAGTGAAGGAAGATATGGGAGAAGAGGCAATAGAAGTTATTGACACTACAACAGAGATAACCAAGACAACAATGATAAAGGCAAAAAGGTATGCTACATTGCTGAAGAAAATGATAGTGATTCTGATACAGATGATGATGTAGAAGTAGTATTTGTTGCAATGAAGGATGATTTTGAGGAAGAAGAAAGGTATGTAGAGATAGCACTCATTTCTAAGGTTAGTAAAAATGATACATGGATAATTGATAGTGGTTGTACCCATCACATGACTAGTGATGAAAAAAAATTTGATCATCTTGAGCAATATAATGGAGGATCTATAAAAATGGGTAATGATACACCCTATATGGTTAGAGGAAAAGGAACTTTAATGATAAATGATAAAATCATATGTGATAATGCTTATTGGGTAGAAGGACTAAATTATAATCTGCTAAGTGTGGCATAGCTTAACAACTCAGGTCACTGAGTAGCTTTTGAGAGAAAAAAGGTTAAGATATTTGATGATGGAGAAAAACTTGTTAGAACAAGAGCACAAACGAAAGGTAACTTGTTTTATCTTGATAATGATAAGTCTTCTTGTTTAATGATGAAAGATGAGGATGCATGGTTGTGGTATAAAAGGTTATGCCATGTAAACTTTGATAACATGATCAAGATAAGTAAAAAGAAAAAGGTTAGAGGTCTACCTAGCCTAGCTAAGCTAGATTATGTAATTTGTCATCAATGTCAGAAAGGTAAGATGAAAAAATCTAGTTTTAAGAGAAAAGATTACTCAACAAAGATAATTTTGGAGCTAGTTCACACCAACCTATGTGGTCCCATGAGAACATAGAGCTATTATGGAGATAGATACTTCATTCTATTTGTTGATGATTACACTAGATTAATGACTGTGATGTTCTTGAAGGAGAAATTAGAAGCATTTAAGATGTTTAAATGGTATAAAGCAAAGGTAGAGAAAGAAACTAGGAAGGAACTTAAATGCTTAAGATCTAACAAAGGTGGTGAATTTTATTTTGATGAATTTACTAACTATTGTAATGAGCATGGTATTAAAAGATAGGTTTCTACACTGAGGACACCTCAGCAAAATGGGATTGCTGAAAGGAGGAATAGATCAATTGTAGATTGTGCAAGGACACCGATGATAGAAAAGAATGTGGCATAGACATACTAGAGAGAAGCAGTTAGCATAGTTATCTATGTGCTAAACCGAGTACAATTGAAGAAGGACACAAACAAAACACCCTACGAGTTATGGTTTCATCACAAACCTACTATAAGTTACTCTAGAATTTTTGGTAGAAAATGTTTTATTCTAAAAGATGAAAGAAATGGAAATTTTGACTCTAAAGGGGATGAAGGGATATTTCTTGGATATTCCACTAAAAGAAAAGCATATAAGTGTTTAAATAAAGTTACTAATGTATCATCTTAAAATGGAAGAACTTCCATGTTAAGAGTGTTTAGCCCTCTGAGTAAGTGGTTTGGGGTCATATTGGATGCCTTGAATTGATCTTTTCTTTGATCTGGCTTTCTCCCCACTTTCCACTTCTTTTCTACTTCATTCTAGGTGAAATTAGGGTTAGGATCTTAAGGATTCTCCTGAATTTCCCTCTTCCATGGCTCTATTTTATAGGTAGGACTTAGAAATAGGTCCTCCTATCCTTCATCATAGTCATCATAGGATTTTATGCTTATCCCTGGCATTCTATCCTATTCTGGTATCATTTCTAGGTCTCCGGGCATCCCCAGGACCTTCTGTCCTGATTCTGACTGGATCTACGACCAAGGTCAGATTCGAGGTCAAACCTGACTAGGTCAAGATCAATCTCAAACCTGACTAGGTTAGGATTGAGCTCAAACTTGACCAGGTCAGTCCCAACATTCATTTTGCCCCCTTCCTTCAAATCTTCAAAATCCTTGATTTTCAGGTATCGAGCTTTCGGGATATTTGTTTTCCCGCCTCCAGGTCAGCCATTTCGGGTTTCAAAATGGTAAGACCTTCAATTTCATTTAATCTAAGTATATTTTCTAAAGGTTAGGACCTAATTGGGATTTAATTCTCCAAGGTGGCCCCTCTAGAGGATTGTGCCCTAGTTCACTATAAAAGGAGGCCTTCCTCTCTCATTTTCACCATCCACTTTCATGATCAAGACACCAAGCTCTCAAGATTTTCTCAAGTTCAAGCAAGCATCCATTCAAACATTCAAGTCCTCTTCTCCATCCAAGTTCTCTATTGAAGATCAAGGATTCAAGCATTCAAGCTATTGAAGGGATTTGGTTCAAGCATTCAAGATTCATCATTTAAACCCTAGATCTAGCCATCATAATGGTGTGATCTTCCTTCAAGATCCTTTGGTTAATCTTCAAGATCCATTCATTCTTCTCTCAAAGTGGATTCCAAGCATACAATCATGGAGGTTTGATTTACATTTATTGATGTTATGTGCAAGCTTTCAAATCAATATACTTGTTTACATTCAAAATATAATTACATATCTATCAAATTGCATAGCTTCATTGTTAGATCCATTTCTACTACTTGCTAGCATTCCTATTTCAATTTCAATATTAAGGTTGATTTCAAACTGGGGTTTGACCAAGGCAAACCCCCCAAATAAACAACAAAAACTCTCATTTTCTTTTAGGTACAGGTGCGGGATTTTAGATCTGAGAGCGAATTTGGATACCCTTTTCGGTGAACTTCTGAGATCTGTGAACAGAGACAAAATCGACCTTCAAATAAAGAATCTAGCCTTTGACCTTTTATGAGGGTCAAAGTTGACCTAAGCTCATCTTGGAGAAAGATTTCTAAGTTTTCTTTGTCTCGGCATTTCCAATTTGGAACAAGTTGCAGAATTGCCCGAAAGTACACACAAACATCATAAAATGACATTTTCCAGATCTACCCTAATTTAAGGTTAGTATTTGCATTTCAATTATTTTAGATTTTAAACATAACCAACTATAGGGAAGTATAGGGTTTCTCTCTCTCTTTCACATTCTTCATAGATTGATTCGATTGTGCATTAACCTTTTGGTTGATCAAATTGGATCTCTCCTTTGGGAATTTGGATTTAGGAGTGAATCTCATATTTCCCCCACACATATAGAGGTGATTCCAAATTACCTCTATTCAACTAATATAATGATTTAAAGTACTAATGTCAGGTTTGATGAGTTTGACACTAAGAACAGTGAAGAAAGCACTAGGGAGCTAGAAGACTACGGTAGATTCACTTACATTGAACATCTAGAGCACCTACTGAAGCCACAGACTATGTCAACTAGACATCAAGAAAACAATACTGGGGAACAGGAAAGAGAAACCGATGATCAGGAAGGAGCTACTGAGAAAGTGAATGAACTTGAACAGGATGAACAACAAAGAAGAGATCAAGTACTAGCTAGATTTGTTAGAAGACATCATCCTGAAAACCAAATCATTGGCAACAAGAAAGCTGGCATGCAGACAAGAAGTAAATCAAGACAAGGTACATGCTTAGTTTGTGAGTTTGAAGTGAAAAATGTTAAAGTTGCACTGGAGAATGAAGAATGGGTAAATGAAATGAATGAAGAGATAGAACAGATAGAGAAAAACAAGACATGGACCTTAGAACCTAGACCTAAAGATAAGAATGTTATCGATATTAAATGGATTTTCAAGAACAAGCTGAATGAAAATGGAGAGGTTACAAGGAATAAAGCCAGACAAGTTTGCAAGGGGTATGCACAGGAGGAAGGAATAGATTATGGAGAGACCTTTGCACCTATTGCTAGACTAGAAGGAGTTCAAATGTTATTGGCCTATGCAACACATAAGAAGTTTAAAGTTTATTAAATGGATGTCAAGTCTGCATTTCTGAATGGGATACTAGAAGAAGAGGTTAACATAGAGAAACCAGAAGGGTTTGCGGATCCAGATAAGAAAGACATGGTATGTAGACTACATAAAGCTTTATATGGTTTAAAGAAAGCACTTAGAGCCTGGTATGAAAGGCTGCATACTTATTTGTTAAGTATTGGTTTTGTTAGAACTAGTGAGAACAACAATCTGTATATGAAAGGACATACTGATGATACTATCTTGATTGCTAAAATATTTGTGGATGATATTATTTTTGGAGGACAAGATCATATATGTAAATCATTTTTTGATGAGATGCACAAAAAATTTGAAATGGGCCTATGTTTGGAGAGATTAAGTTCTTTCTAGGCTTGCAGGTTATTCAGCAAAATGATGGAATATTCATCACACAATCCAAGTACATAAAGGAAATACTGAGAACATTTGGCATGAAAGATGCTAAACCAGTTGGAACACCGATGGTCACTAATTGCAAACTAACTAAGGAAGATGAAACTACATAGGTGAACCAGACACTATACCAATCAATGATTGGTAAATTGATGTATACAGTACATAGTAGACCAAACATTGCACATGTTGTGGGGATAGTTGCTAGATTTTATGAAAATCCTAGGGAGTCACACATGGTTGCTACAAAAAGAATCTTAAGATACCTGAAGAAAACTAAGGACTGTGGATTATGGTATCCTAAGGAAGGGAAGTTTGAACTAAAAGTCTATACCGACGTAGATTGGGCTGGAAATATAGATGATAGAAAGAGTACCACCAGAGGAGCATTTTTCTTTGGTGAAAGACTTGTTACTTGGATAGGTAAGAAACAACCTTGCATTTCTCAGTCTACTACCAAAGTAGAGTATGTTGCTACTGCAACAAACTATTCAAACATTGCCTATATCAAGAAAGTGTTGGAAGGTATGAATGAGGTAATCACTGAGCCAATGATTATATATTGTGATAATACAAGTGCAATAAACATGTCAAAGAATCTTGTAATGCACTTAAAGACCAATCACATCTCTATTAAGTGTCACTACATAAGAGAACAAGTATAGGAGAAGCAAGTTAAATTAGAATATGTTACATCAAAAGAGCAACTTGCTGACATATTTACCAAGCCTCTATCGAAGGAAACTTTTAAATATTTGAGGACTAGACTTGGGGCCCGTCCCCTATCTACCCATGACTAATGTGATTTGGAGGTTGCATCAACCTAATCTTATTAGAAGATCATTCATGTTGATGTAGCATAGTTCACACTTTGGATTCTATCTAAGGTTGTGGAAGATTTGAGATTTCAGGAATAGAGACTTGCATATCAGTATACAGAGATACATTTGGTGCATGCAAAGTATAGAAACCAAACAACAAAGAGTCACATGGCTAATACAGAGTTGTATGTTTATTTGTTTCTTTGGCATTGTTGTCAAAGGGAGAGATAAACAATATGATACCTGAGGAGATCACTGGAACATCTATCTAAGGGAGAGACAATCTGAGAAGATAAATAGAAGGAATCTGAGAGTTGCTAAAGATCAAATCTACAGAAGATAGTCTACACATGTAATGTTGTCATGTAACGTAGTGATTAAACATATTAAGCAAGGGAGAGCTTACAACATTTCTTATAGAGTTGTAGAATACATTTTTGGTATGTGTATGGTATATTTCATATTGCTTGAGTTTCCATCAATGCCAAAGGGAGATATTGATGAACTGCAACTAATTAAGAACCTGATTTACAAGTGATTATAGATCACCGAGAAATGAATTGTTATGCAGGATAATTGAATCAGTCATTATGTTTTCATTGACGTCAACTAGCTTTGACACTACTTATCATGGTAGTTGCAAATATCTAAACATCTGTAAAGGAGGAGAAAAGATGAAGAACAAAGATATCTACATGGAGAAAGATGGATATGATAGATGAGGATAAGGAATACTCTTGGTAACTCATTGATGAGTCTATGACTTTATATTGTTGACTTGATTATGTTGCATTAATCTGTTATGAAGTTGGAAGCAAAATGTTACAAAGCAGTGTGGTCAGTTAATGAAGCATTCCAGTATACACCAAGCCAATGTAGTGTATACCGAGTGATAGTATCAACCGAGCTTGTGTTCACCAATGCATTTCTTTGTTAACCGAGTATGGACAAAAGAACTAAATGATCAGTTTAGCTGATAGAAATTGATGAGTTGTAAAGTGTATGATTACAAGGTGAAAAGATAAAGTTTGTTGTAAGATCTAAGGCTAACAAAATTTAGAGAAGACCTAAAGGACAAAATAGAAACGTGTTACTAACACATCAGCCAAGGAAGGTTTAAGTGGCAAAATCAATGAAGGAGATTAAGCGGCAAAATTTTATGGATGAGAAGAAAATGGTTTACTTGTCTATTTAAGAGACTAAGGTTTCACAGTGAAACTTATGTCGGAGGAAGGAGACTGCAGAGATATTGCATGAAAATTTCTTCATGCTTGCCTGATCAAACTGGTTGAAGAAGAACCAAACTGCAGAGTTAACCGAGCTTTAGAGAGCTTTACCGAAGGATAGTAAGTTATTGAATGATTGTTAAACTGAATAAGAAATATTGATCAGAGGATTTGTATGGACTTATGATAGATCTGATAATCTGCAAATCAAGTTGTATTATATTTAGATCACCTATTGTTACAGTTTAACCATTGTAAACAGATAAAATCTCTTAACCGAGTGGACTTGAAAGTCTTATATGTCATTCATTGAATGTACATTGTTATCCTGTCAACCCCATAGTGAATGTTGGTTGGACGATAATTGTTAGTGTTAAATCCTCTAACAAGGTCACACATTACAGTGTGTTTTGTAACCTTTAACAGGGTTGGCTCTTCACCAAGCTCACTTCAGAAGAGTGAAAATATTTTGGGTTACCGGTCCCATGTGGTTTTTCCCTTTGCAGGGTTTCCACATTAAATATCTTATGTTATGTGTTTATGTTGTGATTGTTTGGATATCATACTTTACATATTGCATGTTAGATTTGGTCGATAATCACTATGAGCAATTAACTGGTAATCGGTAAAGTCACAGACAGTTAGTATTTTATGTTTATCAAGCTGCAAAATTAGCTGAATCTATTTTGTGATATACATTTTGTATTTCAAACTATGGATAACTGATTCCCCCCCCCCTCTTAGTTATTCTAACACAAGATTCCATAAAATTCTTACAACCTAATGATAATGAACCCCTAAACTGACAATCTCAACCAATTTAAAGAGAAACTCAAAACCTACGGTTTGAAATAGAAAAACACTAAAATAAATTAAAATAATTTAAAATAAAATAAAATAAAAACTCAAAAGAATTTCTAATTAATTTAAATTAAAAAAAATTAAAAAATCAATTTATTAATTATTAATTGATTTAAGTTGTACAAATAAATTATCATTTAATATTAATAAATATTATAGAAAAATCTCCAAACAGATTTATAATATTTTAAAAATAGTACTTTATTTATTAATGCTCCTTTTAATAATTATAATTTAATTTTAATTTTTTTATACTAGAAATCATTTACAAATAGCAACTCCTTCCGAGAAAACACGCTAGAAACCTTAAGCCAACTAAGAAGACCAAGAGTAACAATAAGATGTCCCTATGGAGATTTGAGCTTGAGTCTCCATAATGAAAACCCAATGCTTTTAATCAATTAAGCTCAACTTCTTGGACTAATTTATTTTAGTAAAATGGATAATAATTATTATAACTTGATATTTTATTCATAAAATAGTCATTGATATCTTAATTAAAATTCCATAATAAAATATCCAATCATATTTAAATAATAGATAGATTATTATTTATCCAACAAGATATAATATTTGAGCAATATAAATATATTAACTATCATATGATTCATAGGTGGAAAACATCGAGCAAGAGGGAGGAACAATGAGTAGGAAAGGAGAAATTCAAATTTCAAACCTGGACAACAGAGGGAATGGCGGATCTAATGTTGGTCCATTAGGAGCTGGAAGTCAACAGGAGGATACAGATGTAAACGGGGTGCAAGGTAAGATTGCTGATGTCGGTGTGGGGATAGGAGACCCAAGGGAGGGACCCAAAAAGGAGACAACTGATCAAAATAGGATGAATATTGGCAAAACTATCAAAAGTTGGTCAAGTCTTTTTGGTGTCAAGCCAGCGGGTAAGTCTTCTCTCCAACCTGTAGAAAATTTGTCCAACCTCGAGCAGGGTACTTTTGCTATTACCATTCTGGATCAAATCATAGATTTTAATATTTCTCAAATGGATAACTCTCTTGTGGGGAGATTCATGGGATCTCAACCTAATATCGAGGTGGTTAGGGCTTTTGTTAAAAGAAAATGGGTATTGAAAGGCCAAGTGGAGGTTGCGGCTCTCCCTAAAGGATGTTTATCATTTTCTTTTTCTTGTGAGGAAGATTTAAGGAATACCTTGTGTAATGGACCATGGGTGATAGGAAAGCATTCCATGATTCTTCATAAGTGGTTTCCTAACTTGAATATGTAAGAAGAGTTGAATGTGCAGGTGTCAGTCTGGGTGAATCTCCCAAGTCTGCCTCTCGAGTTCTGGATGGAAGATATTTTCAAGGGAATAGCTAATGTTTTTGGGGAACTCCTATCTCTGGATCCTATCACAGTCTCCAGGAAACACCTAACGTATGCTAGGATTTGTGTGGGGGTGCAGCAAGGACTGGATATGTCAGAATCTATTACACTCCAGTCTAAATTAGGTTTATGGGCTCAGAAGATAGAGTATGAATCTACACCTTTTGCCTGTTACCACTATAACAAAATTGGGCATTGGGCTAAGCAATGTCCAAAACTAATACCCCAACCTAAAAAACAAAAAAAGGTGTGGGTTAGAAAGTCAAGAACTGGAATGAACTCTAATGGGACTAGTGTTAATGGGAAACAAGAAGGAAAGATGGAGGTGAAGGTACTTCTAGCGAAGGTAGTGACACATCCCCCTCTGAAACAGTGCAGAAAATGGGGGGTAGCACGGAAATAATTAATGAGTCTTCACCCAAGAGAATAGATGACTCTTTTGTTGAAGAAATACAGAGTAGGCCTTCCAAAGCTATGGAGGGTAAGGAGGATTTTGATGTGTACTTGATTGAAAGATAAATGTCAATAGGTAATAGTTTTACCTTACCTATACAAAATAAGGATACATGGCAAGATGCACAAAAGTGTCTAATATTGGGGTTTTCTGAGGACTTGTCTCAGAAGACTATTGCTACACCTACAGGATCTGATAAGCAATCACCCATTATATCCAAGTCTACAAAGTGGGGAGATGAGGAGGATATTGATGCTACTCTGTTGGGGTGTGATGTCTTGACTGAAGAGGGATGGTCAAAGGTGAAGAATAAAAAGACATTTAAAAATAATTAAAACAAAGAAAGTGAGCTGAAGATAATGAAGAATGCTTCTTTGATTATTAGAAGCACTAAAAGTAACAAAAATGGAGATGTGGGGGCTACTCATGTCTCCCTAGGAAGGCCCTCAAACTAGAAAAGGAGAGCCCTTGAGACCAATAGGAGCATAGCGGATGGTAGTCAAAAAACCATCCTAGACTCTGGATCATTCCATAAGCAATGAAGATTCTTTCTTGGAATTTTTGAGGATTAAATAATCCTCACAAGAAAGACATGGTTAAAAAAATGATTAGAGATAACAAGCCAGATATTGTACTTCTTCAGGAGACTAAGATGTCAAAGGATAAAGTTGAGAAACTCCAATTTTTTAGCAATGGCATGTCCCTTGGTGGTGATGTGGATGGGGCTTCAAGGGGTATTGTGACAATATGGAACTATAATTTAATTAGAGGGGAGGTGATTTCCCAAGGAATTAATGTGGCTAATATCAAATTTTGGCACATTAAGGATGGTACTTCTTGGGTTTTGACTAATATCTATGCTCCCAATACTAGATGGGGGAGGAAATCTTTTTGGAGGGATGTTGCTAGGAAAAGGAGTGATTTTGCAGAGGAAGGATGGATTATTATGGGGGACTTGAATACTCCTTTAAAGGAAAATGAGAAACTTGGTGGAAGTCAACCCAATCTCAACAGCAAAACTGATCTTATGGACTTCATTGATGGCCAAGTGTTACATGACATTGATTTGTAGGGGATCAACTATACATGGAAAAATAGGAGGTCTGACAATGAGCTTATTCAAGTCAGACTTGACAGGGTGCTTGCAAGTAGTAATTAGTTCAATAGTTATTCCTGCACATTATCGGCTTATATTAGAGCTAGTTCTGATCACTATCCGATCACCATTATTGTTGAACCTAATGGGCTGAAAAGGAACTTCCCCTTTCATTTTGAGAAAATGTGGACTATACATCCTAATCTGGAAAAATTTATTGAGGAGTGGTGGAGTATTAGGATTGAAGGAATGGCTATGTTCAAAATAGCTAAGAAACTCAAAAATGTGAAGGAAAATATTAAAAATTGGAATAAAGAGACTTTTAGGAATATCTCTACTAACAAAAGGAAAATAGTAGAGGAGCTGAAGGAAATTTAGGACAATATTCAAAAAGATGGGTATAGTTTTTTTACTAAGGATGAGGAAGATAATAAACTTGTGGAGTACTATGATATTATCTCAAAAGAAGAATGTTTTTGGAGACAAAGGTCTAGAAAGATATTTTTGAAGGAAGGGGACAGAAATTCAAAGTATTTTTTCATGACCACGGTGAAACACAAAATGGGAAACAAAATTTCCAGACTTAAGATTAATGATACCATTAGTGAAAAAGAGGATGATTTCAGGGGAGAAGCTATTAAGTTCTTCAGGGAGCTCTTAAAGAAAGCTGATAATCTGAATGAGGAATGCTAAAAGGAACTATTGGATGGTATCCCCTGCATTTTGAATGAAGAACACAATAGATCTATCATTGCTATCCCTTCTAAGGAAGAGATTCATAAGGTGGTTTTCTCCTTTGAAGGAGATAAGGCCCCTAGCCCTAATGGATACCCTCTCTTTTTCTTTCATAAGTATTGGAGGATTGTGAAAGATGAGGTAGTTAATGCGGTTAAAGATTTTTTTGTTCTAGAAGGATTCTTAAGGAACTGAATGGTACCTTTATAGCTTTAATTCCAAAGAAAGTGGGGGCTGATAGTCTGGATCAGTTCAGACCTATAAGTTTATGTAACTCAGTGTACAAGATTATCTCAAAAGTTCTTACCTCTAGGATTCTTCTTTTTCTTCCTTCCCTGATTTTTGGATAGTAGAATGGATTTGTCCCTGGTAGGAAAATTCTGGACTCTATCATTTCTATACATGAAAACATACATTCCTTGATGATTTCCAAGAAGGAGGTTTTTTTGCTAAAGTTAGACTTTTATAAAGCTTATGATAGGGTTGACTGGGATTTTTTGAAGGCTACTTTAGAGGCTTTTGGTTTCAATAAGAGAAGTAGAGATCTTATCCATTGCTTGGTTTCCTCTGCTACTTTCTTGGTGCTCATGAATGGATCCCCTACTCCCTTCTTCAAGTCTTCAAGAGGTCTTAGACAGGGGGATCCTTTATCTCCAATTTTGTTCATTATTATGATGGAATGTTTGGGTGGATACATTGGCAGGATGGTCAACAAAGGTGAGTTTATAGGGTTTAAACCTTCTTCTAAGGAGCTGATTTGTTCCCATCAACAATTTTTGGATGACTCTATTATCATGGGGGAGGCCTCTATAAAAAATGGAAAAACTATCAAAAAATCCCTTGATAACTATGTTTTTGCTACTACTTAGATTATAAATTGGAATAAGAGCTCTATCTTCTTCATTAATGTTCCTGAAAGAAGATAAGAAATGATAAAAAGAGTGTTGGGATGTGAGGTGGGATGTCTCCCAAGATCCTACTTAGGCTTGTCATTGTGTCTTGATCCTCTTGATTCTTTTTGGAGGGATATGATTGATAAATTTCATAGGAGTTTAGCTAGCTAGAAGGGTGCTCTTCTGAGCCAGGAAAGTAAGATTTTGGTGCTTAAAGCTACTCTCCAAATCATCCATCTCTATGCTTTAAGTATTTTTAAAATTCCTATTAAGTTTTCTGAAAGTATAGAGAAAATCCAAAAGAACTTCCTTTGGCCTGGAGTGGAACATAAAAAATGAATGGCTCTCATTGCTTGGGAGAAGGTTTGTAAACCTGTTAGGAAAGGGGGCCTTGGCCTCCATAATATAAGAAGTGTGAACAACTTTCTAATGGCTAAACTTCTTTGGAGACTGTTCAAGACCTTGGGAGAATGGAGTACCATATGGCACAACAAATATAACTGGGAAAGGAGTGATTTCAAAAAAAAATTGGATCAGGAAATTGTTCGAGGAGGTTCTAGCATTTGGAATAATGCTTTCAGAAGGAAGGATTTGATCAAGAAGGGTATCAAATGGAAAGTGGGAAATGGTAAGACTATTCTTTTTTGGGAAGATGTATGGATTCTTGATCACTCTCTCAATGTTGATTCAATCTGGAAAGAAAAGATGATGCAATAAAAATAGGTTTTTGGATCTCATGTGGATGACTACTAGGAGGGGGATAAGTGGATTGATTTGGCTAGGGTGGATCCCTCTCTTAGAAGCCTGAATAAAATTTTGAATGTTGTCTTTCACATTGATGAAGAGGATACTTTAATTTGGAAATATAATTCTAATAGCTCTTTTTCAATCTCTTCTTTGTACATGTAGAATTTTGAACATAGCCTAGAACCATGTTGGGCCAATGCTTGGTTCAAAGGTTTAGCATCTAAAATTAATGTGTTTTTTTGGATCTTATTGCAGGATAAAATCTTAACTATTGATAATCTAAGCAAAAGGGGCTTATATGTTACCAATAGATCTTGTCTCTACAAGAGTGATGAGGAGAACATTAATCATATGGCTATTCACTATTCCTTTTCTAGAAAAATATGGGAGAAATTTCTAGAAATGATGAATATGGATTGGGTTTTCCCACAGGATATTAAGGAGCTTTTCACTTGTTGGAAGCCTCCTACTAATAACAACCTTTTATTATCTATATGGAGCTTCTTTCTTCCCTACATGCGTTGGGGGGTTTGGAAAGAGAGGAATGATAGGATTTTTAGAAACAAGGAATCTAGTTGGGTTGTTATCTTCCATAAGATTAAGAGAACCCTATTGGAGAACATTGGGTTGGTTAAAAAATATCAGGATTCGATTGATGATTGGGAGGTTAAAGTCTATAAAAATTGGAAGCTTGATGGGAGGAAGGTCTAGGATATCAAGAGAAGTCTAAGAAATGAGGCCTGGTGGGACTGTCCCCCTAATGGTTGGATGAAATTCAATTTTGATGGTGCCTCTAAGGGCAACCCGGGAATTGCAGGTTGTGTTATAGTTATCCATGATGAATTTAGAATATGCAAAGGGGCCAAGGCCATTCCTATAGGATTTAATACTAACCATGTTGCCAAGGCTAATGATGCTCTTTATGGTCTTTTGTTAGCTAAGAGAAAAAACTATAGAAAAGTGTGGGTTGAAGGAGACTCCCTAAACATTATTAAATGTCTTAATAATACTATGACCCCTTCATGGAAAATAGCTAATGCTATTAACAAATCTAAAAATATTATTGATTCCTTTGATGAGTGTATTATTACTCATAACTTTATGGAGGTCAATTCAGCAGCTCACTGGGCTATGAATGTGGCTTTCCAAAGCTAGGTGGATATCAAGTGGAATGATGGGTTTGTCCTCCCTGGTGCAGGAGCACACCTAGGCCACCTCCATGGTTGAGAATTTTTGGCTTGTACTTGACTCTAGCCAAGTCAAGAAGAGTATATTAGTTTGATTTTAAGACCTTAGAAGGTCATTTTCTATGTAGGCTAAGTGAGTTAGTCACTATGAATAAGGTCACACAAATAGCCAATGTTAGTTGTTGATTAATTTTCTTAGTGTTAGAAGCTTAAGGTGAGGTTAGAGTCTTCAATATGTCTTAGGAACATAAATGTTGTTAATGGATGTTATAGAGATTCTATAGGGTCATTAAATGAGTTGGTTCCTCAAAATCCAATAAGGATAGAGGTCCTAAGAAATAGGATCAAGGCATAGAGAAAGATGCCAAATGTTGTTGAAAATTTGTCATGACAACATTTGCAATTATTGCTTATGTTGCATGCAACTCGGTTATCCTTGGATTCCCTTAAGTTTAGGAGATGGAGATCAGCCAACAAGCCCTAAAATGAAGGAAATGGCATCTACTATTAGCCAAGACTCAAATCTCAAAGATAGACATGCTTTGTAATAGTTAGTGATTATTGAATAGAGCTCTGCAATAGTGTTATAGTGAATATCCCATGCTTTTGTGTTGACAGTGCATGAAAATGGATTGAAAGTATAAATCTAGTGGTATTTTAGTGTTTTTTAGACTATTTTAAGATTTTTTCATTCGAAGAGAAAGTTTATTAGAGTAGATATATTGCATTGAATAAATTGTTTTTTTTTTAGCTCTCACTGGTTCTGTTCTGACCAATCGGTGCTTTCATGGCTCCCCCATGAAATCTAGCCATGGGAAACACCTAAGGGTAGATGGAAATTCTAGGGGAGTCATTATTGTATATATATTTAGGATTAGGAGGCATGAAATTTTGGAGAGCTATTTTATTTGCTAGGCCCTAGGTGAGCAGACAGAACCCGGTTAGAGGTCTAGGTTGTGAAGATTGAAGATATATTGCAGGATAGAAAGGTACAGTATAACTCCAGTACTTTTTCAAGAATGTGTTCATCATATCTAAACATCCTATGAAGATTGGGTTCATACCAATAATTTACATTGAGTTTTGAGCAAGATTTCTAACAGGATACAGTCAGTCCTAGAAAGTATGTCAATTAGCCCTGTTTGTCCTAGTTTGTAGGAAGGTGGTGTACGGAGGCTTCCAGGACCTAAAAGTTGCAGAATCTTTAGTGAAATAAAAAAGGGTATCTAAATCCCCAATTAGTTTTGCAAGTTTTTTTAAGACTTTTGGAAAGAAAGGACAAAAGCCTCTGCAAAAGGCTACAAGGATTGGGCCTATTTTAAGGTCTCTAAATGATGAACTATTGAAGATAGTAAGGATATGATTCAAGATCCTTCTAAAATGGATCAAATGGACCAAGTTATGAATTTTTCTACAAGGATGAAGAACCTTGCAATGAAGATTGGATTTTTTGGAGAATTGGCACTTAGAGCTTTCTAAGTGAGTGTGAAGAATTATACTAAATCTAGGGTGTTAGTCTTTCAAGGTTAAGCACAAAGATTAAGAACTCTTAGAGAAGAGTTATAATTGGACTTAGTTAATTACCTAAGCCAATCAGGACCTAGAGGAGACTAGGTTCCTAGAAGAGACAAGCTAGGTCTCTTAGTAGCAGTGCAAGCAAGCCTTGGAACACTCACATCATATTGGTATTAGAGCTTGAATTGATCAGGCTTGTGGTGGATGTTGCAGCCTACTGAATCAGTGGGAGAAAATACACCAATTGGATTAGTAGAAGACAAAACCATGGTGACTAACGCTGAGTTAGCCAAGAAGGTTGAGTTAGAAGAAGATAACAAGTTGCTAAGGGAAAGAGTAGCTCAAATGGAGCAGCTCTTGGGTGAAGTCCAAGACAAAGAAGATAAGGTCAAGGAAAAAATTGACCAAAAGGAAGAAGTTGAAGCAAGGGAGAAGGAATTATAGTTGGAGGAGGAAGCACCAACACCTGACCCTATTCTTCTTTAAGAGCCATTCTTAAAAGCATTGAAAGCATTGAGTGGAAAAGCTTTGGAAGGTGTGCCACTATTTAGTGGACAAATGGATCCAAATTTAGTTGTGGATTGGATTGATAGCATTGAGAATCATTTTGAATGTGATGGTATCTCTGAGGCACAAAAATTTGTGGTGGCCAAGTCTAGACTAAGAGGTTCAGCTCTTACTTGGTGGAAGTTTGTGCAAACTGAGAGGGAAAAGGATGGAAAAGGTCCTATAGTGACATGGAAGGGCATGGTATCCAAAGTGAAGCAAACCTACCTTCCTGATGACTATGAAGTTCAGATTCATAGGAGGAGACACAATCTTAGACAAAAATATTTAGATGTCCAAGCATATACCGAGGAGTTTCAAAAGCTATGTTTGAGATCTAAGGTAGTTGAAGAGGAAAACATCAAGCTTGCAAGGTACTTGAATGCCCTCAAATGGTCTATTCAAGAAGAGATGAGTCTAGTGAACTTCAAATCCATTCACTAATGCTATCAAATGGCCTTTAAGATAGAAGAGAAAAGAAAAAGGAAACAAGAAACCTCAAAAGGAAAAGGTAAAGGCAAGGATAGTAGAGGGAAAAGAGGTGGCTATGGTGGAAGAAGTTCTGAATCAAGGACTCAAGGAGACATAAAATTTAGTGAGCAACAAGAAGGAAGCTCAAGTAGAGGTGGTAGAGGTGGTAGAGGAAGGATTTCTAACTCTAGCTCTAGAGGAAGAAGTGGTGGACAAGGAGGAAGAGGCAACTACTTTTCCAATATGAAGTGCTACCATTGCAATCAAATGGGGCACCCTTCCTATAGATGTCCAGAGAAAGGTAGTTCATCACAAGGAGGTGACAAGAGAGCTAACCTAGTCCAAGATGAGTCTAATGCAATAGAGAGGCATGTTGAAGTACTACTGAATTTAGAAGAGGGAGAGAACCTCATGGTGAGGAGAACTTTGATCAAGGAGTCAGTGAAGGAAGAGCCAAGCCAAAGGAGGTCTTTGTTTAGGATAAAGTGAAAGATGATGGGGAAATTATGTAGGGTCATCATTGACTTGGGCTCTATTGACAATATTATGTTAGAGGAAGTAGTCAGCAAGCTAAAGTTGACAAGGATACCCACACCAATCCTTACAAGGTCACTTGGCTCAATAAGGGCCAACATGTGTTAGTGAATGAGCAAGCATGGGTGGAGTTATCCATTGGAAGGTACAAAGACAAAGTTTTGTGTGATGTGTTACCTATGGATGCATGCCATTTGCTCCTAGGTAGACCATGGAAATTTGACTACCAAGCCATACATGATGGAGGAAAGAATTCTTATTCTTTCAAGAAGGACAATGTGACCTTCAAAATATAGTCATTATTAGAAGATGTTGAAGTGAAGACAATAGGTCTGAATGTTCTTATGGTGGGTGAAAAAGAGTTCTTTCAAACCATGGAAGAGAGTGAAGGAGTTGGCTTTGCATTGGTGTTAAGACCAAAGGAGTTAGATGAAGACAAGGTGGCTAAGAAGATAGAATTACCAAAGGAAATTCAAAGCATGTTGTAGACTTACCAAGGTATTGTAATTGATGGACAACCAACAACCTTACCCCCTAAAAGAGCCATAAGTCATAGGATAGACCTTATCCCAGGAGCTACCCTACCTAACAAAGTAGCCTACAAGATGACCCCTGAACAAAATGAGGAAATAGCAAGACAAATACAAGAACTCCTAAACTAAGGCCTAATTAGAAAGAGCATGAGTCCATGTGATGTACCCACTGTACTTGCACCTAAGAAAGGAGGAACTTGGAGGCTTTGTATTGATTCAAGGGCTATTAATAGGATAACTATAAGGTATAGGTTCCCTATCCCTAGGATTGAAGACCTAATGGATTGTTTAGGTGAAGCTAAGTACTATAGCAAGATAGACTTGAAGAGTGGCTATCACCAAATAAGAATACATGAAGGAGATGAGTGGAAAACAACCTTCAAGACCAATGAAGGGCTGTATGAATAGCTTGTCATGCCATTTGGATTATCCAATGCCCCCTCCACATTCATGAGGCTCATGAATGAGGTTCTCAAAGACTACATAGGCAAGTTTGTAGTGTTATATCTAGATGATATACTGATTTTCAAAAAGACAAGGAGTGAGCACCTAGAACATCTTAATATTGTTTTCAAGAAGCTACATGAGGAGAAATTGATGATCAACTTAGAGAAGTGTGAGTTCATCAAAATGGATCTAGTGTACCTTGGATTTTTCCAATCACATGGAAATCTGAAAATGGACAAAAGTAAAGTAGAGGCTATCATGAATTGGCGTAGTCCAAGGACAGTAACAGAGGTAAGGATTTTTCATGGTCTTACATAATATTATAGGAAATTCATAAGGCAATTTAGTGAAATTTGTGCTCTCATGTTGGATACTATTAAGGGAGGCATGAAAACCAAGTTTGTATGGAATGAACATGCTAATAAGAGCTTTGAGTTGCTAAAGGAGAAGATAGCTACCCAACCTATTTTAGTGTTGCCAAGCTTTGAGAAGCTTTTCACCATTGAGTGTGATGCTATCAATGTGGCTATTGGAGTTGTCCTAAGCCAAGAAGGTAGACTGGTGGCTTTTCATTCAGAGAAGTTGAGTGAGGCCAAGAAGAAATACTCTTCATATGACCTTGAGATGTATGCATTGGTCCAAGCTCTAAGGAAGTGGAGGCACTATTTGCTTCGCAAGGAATTCATTGCGTATTCAGACAACCAAGCACTTAGTTTCCTGAATTCACAAGAGAAGTTGAGTCACAAGCACATGAAGTGGGTTGAGTGCCTACAAGCTTATACCTTCAATATCAAACACAAGAAAGGTGTCCTCAATAAAGTGGTAGATGCATTGTCTAGAAGAGCTCTCACAATTCAGGAAATTTAGTTGAAGAGCATGGGAATAGATCATTTCAAGGATCTATATGGTGATGATGAGGATTTTGCATACATTTATAAGGTATGTGCTATATACATGAATCATTTTCATGGTAGGTATGTTGAGTATACTTTGCAAAGTGATCTCTTGTTTAAAGGGAAGCAATTACGTATTCCTAGAGGCTCTATTAGAGAGAATTTGATTCAAGAAAATCATAATGGTGCTTTGAGTGGTCACTTTGGGATCAATAAGACTCAAGAACTTGTTTCAAGGTTCTATTATTGGCCAAGGATGAATCTAGATGTTAGGAGGTATGTGGAAAGTTGTGTTGTAAGTCAAAAGGCTAAGGGCACTTCTTCAAATGTGGGCATTTATCAACCACTACCTATTCCTACTAGGCCATGGGAATGCTTGAGTATGGATTTTGTAGTTGGGTTACCCAAGATAAGACAAGGCATGGATACTATCTATGTGGTTGTATATAGATTTAGCAAGATGGCTCACTTTGTGCCATGCAAGACCACTAATGATGCTAGTCAAATAGCCTCTCTTTTCTTCAAAAAGATAGTGAGAATCCATGGGTTACCTATCAGCATTGTGTTAAATAGAGACACTCAATTCATGAGTCATTTTTGGAAGACTCTTTGGAAAAGGTTAGGCACTAACTTGTCCTTTGGATCAGCCTACCATCCCCAAACTGATGGTCAAACCAAGGTTGTGAATAGAAGCCTTGGAAATTTGCTAAGGTGCTTGACCAAGGAGTATGGTCAACAATGGGATCATTTGATTGGGCAAGCTGAATATGCCTACAATGACACTATAAATAGATCCATAGGGAAGATTCCATTTGAAATAGTTTATGGACTACATCCTAGAGGTGTTTATGAACTAAGAGATTTGAAGGATGGAGTGAAGGGAAGTGGATATGTTGATGACTTTTCATATGCTATGCAGGAGATACATGAAACAGTGAGGAAGACCTTGACAAAGAACACCATGAAACACAAAGCCAAGGTGGATGAAAGTAGAAGGACAATTGAGTTTAATGTTGGTGAGTTGGTTATGGTGCATCTTAATAAGTCAAGACTACAAAAGGGAGTCCCACAAAAGTTTTAGATGAGGAGGATAGGTCCCTGTCCTATCATAGCTAAGTATGGGGATAATGCATTCAAAGTTGAGTTGTTGGAAGATAGTGGACTGTCTCCTATCTTCAACATTGAAGACTTAGTCCATTATAGAGGACCACAGCAAGATATGGATCAAACTCTTCATGAAGTGATCAGAGATGTGGAAGAGTTGCAATTACCTACTGCTACAGTCACAGGAGCCTGACAGTGTGTTGGATACAAGAGTCTACAAATGGACTAGAACCAAAGCATACAAGGAACATTTGATAAAGAAGCATGGCCAAACCAATGCTAATGTAGTATGGATAAAGGATTTAGAGTTCATGAAGATGGGGATTGATCCAAGCATCATCAATCCAAGGATGGATTGAAATTTTTGTTTTGGGGAGGATGGTGCAGGAGCACACCTAGGCTACCTCCATGGTTAAGAAGTTTTGGCTTGTACTTGACTCTAGCCAAGTCAAGAAGAGTAGAGTAGTTTGATTTTAAGACCTTAGAAGGTCATTTTCTATGTAGGCTAAGTGATTTATTCACTAGGACTAAGGTCACACAAATAGCCAATGTTAGTTGTTGATTAATTTTCTTAGTGTTAGAAGCTTAAGGTGAGGTTAGAATCTTCAATGTGTCTTAGGCACATAAATGTTGTTAGTGGATGTTATAGAGATGCTATAGGTTCATTAAATGAGTTGGTTCCTCATAATCTAGTAAGGATAGAGGTCCTAAGAAATAGGACCAAGGCTAGCCCCCCTCCAATTAGAGTTGCTAGCCCTCCTCCACTTGCCCTACTATTTTATGGGGGGCCCTCCCCTTAGAATAGTAGGGCATCTAACCCTACAATAATCTACCTCTGCATGCATGCATGCACCTGAACTATAGTGTTGGGTAAGGGGGTAGATTAGTTGCCCTACTATTCACCTGCATGGGGAATTTTTCTCTCTCAATTCATGTGGCATGAAGGGGCAACCCGGTTATCCTTGGATTCCCTTAAGTTTAGGAGATGGAGATTGGCCAATAGGCCCTAAAATAAAGGAAATGGCATCTACTATTAGCCAAGACTTGAATCTCAAAGATAGACATGCTTTGTAATAGTTAGTGATTATTGAATAGAGCTCTACAACAGTGTCACAGTGAATATCCTGTGCTTTTATATTGACAGTGCATGAAAATGGATTGAAAGTCTAAATCTAGTGGTATTTTAGTGTTTTATAGACTATTTTAAGAGTTTTTCATTTGAAGAGCAAGTTGATTAGAGTAGATATATCTCATTGAATAAATTGTTTTTGTTTTAGAGCTCTCACTAGTTTTGTTCTGACCAGACGGTGCTTTCATGGCTCCCCCATGAAATCTAGCCATGGGAAACACCTAAGGGTACATGGAAATGCTAGGGGAGTCATTATTTTATATATTTTTAGGATTAAGAGGCATGAAATTTTGGAGAGCTATTTTATTTGCTAGGCCCTAGGCGAGTAGACAGAGCCCGGTTAGAGGTCTAGGTTGTGAAGATTGAAGATATATTGCACAATAGAAAGGTAAAGTATGGCTCTAGTACTTTTTCAAGAAGGTGTTCATCATATCTAAACATCCTATGAATATTTGGTTCATGCCAATCATTTACATTGAGTTTTGAGCAAGATTTCTAATAGGATACAGTCAGTCCTAGAAAGTAGGTCAATTAGCCCCGTTTGTCCTAGTTTGTAGGAAGGTGGTGTGCGGAGGCTTCCAGGACCTAAAATTTGTAGAATATTTAGTAAGAGTCAAAAGGGTATCTAAATCCCCAATTGGTTTTACAAGTTGTTTGAAGAATTTTGGAAAGAAAGGACAAAAGCCTCTATAAAAGGCTACAAGGATTAGGCCTATTTTAAGGTCTCTAAATGATGAACTATTGAAGCCAGTAAGGAAATGATTCAAGATCCTTCTAAAATGGATCAAATGGACCAAGTTATGAATGTTTCCACAAGGAGGAAGACCCCTGCAATGAAGATTGTAGTTTGTGAAGAATTGGCACTTAGAGCTTTCTAAGTGAGTGTGAAGAATTATACTAAATCTAGGGTGTTAGTCTTTCAAGGTTAAGCACAAAGATTAAGAACTCTTAGAGAAGAGTTAGAATTGGACTTAGTTAATTACCTAAGACAATCAAAACCTAGAGGAGACTAGGTTCCTAGAAGAGACAAGCTAGGTCTCTTAGTAGCAGTTCAAGAAAGCCTTGGAACACTCACATCACCCCCTCTTGATGGGATATCATTAATCGATAAGGATCGATTAAACAACAGGCAACATGTTGTTAATGAAGATCATTTTAATGAGTAATCAATGTAGAAGTTTGTGTGAAGATGATGAAGGACATTGGGGTGATTCCAAGATGATTATTGCTTTCATTTGGCATGATTTATGGGTCTTTTGAGGTGTTAGAGGGCATTATTACAACTTTAAGCTGAATTTGTAGAGTGTTGTGAGAAATTTTGAGAAGGATTTTCCTGACTATTGCAAAGCTATGGGAGGTAGAAAGAAAAGGTGTCAACCAGGGAACTACAACGAATGGAACTAGAACCAAGAGGTGTGGAACATTGTCAAAGATGGGGGTCTGGCGGTTTATATGGAGAAGCTGCATGGAGGGAAAGTTGATGTAACTAGGAAATTCATTAAGACCTGGAACTAAGGGAAATTCATGGTGGGAATGTAGAGCATGGAGGTGACTAAGGAGATCATCGCAGAGGTAACAGGTCTAAAGATAGAAGTAATTAACTTGTATAGGGACATGAAGGTCTCAGATAAAGCACTAGAGGCTTTTGCACCAACAGAGCAGGAGAGGAAGTGTATGGTAAAGGTGGATAATTCCTACTTTAATCCTAAAGGGTATTTCTAGACCATGGAGACTGGTTCTCTTTGTGATTATTAGCTACATTACTTTGGATGGTAGGTACACTAAAATCTACAACCATCATCTGATTTTACTGAATCATTTTAGGAATGGAGTTAAAATCAATTTCCCCTTTTATCTTTTGAGCTCTTTAAATGCCACTATTCTTAGCTGGTAGAGGGATGTTGATGGTGACCATGCCTGTCATGATGGGTTGATGGTCCTCATTTATGAGGTTCTGAAATCAAAGAAGGTTGAGAGGCTTCGGTTGAATCAAAAGGCCCTTGAAGACTATGATACGAATGGAAAAGAGTTGGAGGAACCCTTCATGGAGGAAACTAAAGATGATGAGGGTGACTCTGAGGAGTATTAGGAGTCTATTCCAAAAAGAAATAAGAAGAAAATCAAGGTGGAGGATTCGGTCATTGATATGGAAATGGAGGAAGAGGAGAGTAGGGAGGACAGTATCAAGAAAAAGGGTAAAAATATGGAGCCCATTGGAAAGTGTACCAAAGAAAAAAAAAAAGGGAATAAGAAAAGAGCTAAGAGAGTTTTCATTTCCTCTGATGAGGGCTCTTCTTCTCAGGAGAAAAGCCAGGATAAATAGAAAGAGAAGGTGGAGAATGACCCTGTTGTGGAGGAGATTGAAGGGTTGGACCAAAATGTTTTGGTCGATGAAAATATTCTGCAAGATGTTGCCTGGGATGTCACCAATATTGAGAAGGATGGTTAGGAGAAGGAAGCGACCAACACTAAGAAGGATAAGGTGGAGAGTTCCAAGGAGGAGATGGTGGGAGAGAATAAGGATTTTGAGAATCTAGGGTGTCTTGCTTTCCTTATCAATCTTAGTAATATGAAAAGTGACATCACAACTATGAATCCCCATTTTCATCAGCTCCAAAAAGACACAGGGATTCTCAGAAGGATAAATCTAGGGGAGAAGACCATGGGTCAATGCATTGATGAGTTGAAGGAGACAGTCGGTAGGGCTGAGGGGCTCTCTACCTTCAATGATAGAATCATTTCTATGGAAGAGAAAATTGAAAATGGAGAGGTGATGAAAAGAAGAATTGATATCATGGAAAATAGAGTCGACAAGCTGGAGAAAATGGTTGGTAATATTGTGAAGCAGAGCTTTTCTATTCTTAAGGCGTCGGCAGAGCATGTTAAGCTTTTGGTGGATAAAATGGACTAGGGGAAAGGGGAGAAGGTGATCACCGAGGTCAAAGAGGATCATGGTCCCAGCAAGAGAACTAGATCAAGGTTCAAGAAGAAGGAGGACCAAAAGAACAATGACATTGAGGAACTCAAAGCATCCTCTGCTAACATGTAGATGTTGGCTGATCAGGCAGCAAATCTTATGAAATGTATTTAACCAGCGGGTTTCTGTCCTACTATTTTTTTGTTGTCCTTTGTTTATTTCTCTGTCTTTTTGTTTAAGGACTTGTCTGTGTGTCTCTTTTTGGTGTTGTTGCAAGTTTTTTGTTGGAACTTTAATGCCTATCTTGTAATCTGGATGTAAAATTTTTTGGGTCCTTTCAAAACCTATTTTTACGTAATCAAAACTATCATATGATTATTAATTCATAATTAAATCATTCCTTTACTTAATTATGTAATTTAATTCAATTTTGATTTAATATTAATTAAATCTTCAATTCTTATTTTTAGACTTATAATTAAATTATTTAATTATATATATATATATATAATTAGTACTTAATAATTAAATAGCCATATATTAGTATTCCAACATTCTAGAAGGTTTAATTGTTTAATCTTTATAATTAACCTTTAATTAATCTTTTCCTAGCATCACCACAAAATGCAACATTGACCTACATGACTACATGCATACTAAAATCTGACAAAATCAAAATATAGAAAATATACAACAAACATAAGCATGCTCAAAGAAGGGTTCACAATTTCATGTCACCTTAACAAATTTGGGTGGGGTAGTTAATCAGAGACTTTCCCACTCTTTCAAGATAAATGAAGGTTTATGATAGGATTTAGGTCTGGATGCTATCTCCCCTCTCTTACCATTGAGATATGAATTAGGGCAAGCTCATCCTGACAATTTAGGGAAGTTGATGCCCAATACTTGCAAAGTTGCATCACAAAGTCAAACATGTGTCTACATATATATAACAAGAAATGGTAGGGATCAATACATCTTGTGGATCTCACAAGAAAGTAACTAAGACTTCATCCATCACCATATTAGGCACATCAAATAGAAATATAAAACATACATGTCATCAATACACATGTAGGTATGGGATTAGTAGAACATAAATATCCATAACATCATCATATAAAAATAATCATCTAACTAATAACATGATATACATCAAATAATCCAAGCATCATAGTATTGAATCATCAATAAGTATTGACATAACATCAAAACATCATCAAATCCATCTAAGGATCTAACACATGCAATAAAAGGGTTTGATAATATTTGGCATCACATATAGTAATGGTAGCAAACGGGTGCTTATTATAGTATTCAATCGAGGTGAGTACAATTATCTTCCTTTTTTTGGCATTTATATTCCTTTTTTGTTTGATTTTTTGTTTATCTCTAGCTTGAATGTGTGTTGTAGCCTTATTTGTGTTTATGAACACAACAATCTATGTTCATAAACACAATTCAATATGTGAGGGAAATATATTCTCTTGTTCAATCCTCACTACTATTTTCATGATAGTGTAAAATAAATTTTATTTTGAATCATTGTTAATATTTGTCATTTAATTAATATATATAAATATTTAGATATAACTATATATATATAGGTACACATACATATGAGTGAACATATTTCTTACGCTCATGAATATAGTTGAGCTGAATCTTTGCTTATGGATTTATTACTTAGAAACATTAGTACATGGTACAAGAATCTTGAATTCTTTTCCCCACAAATGCACACACCTTGTCTTGACTTTCACTCCTACCTTAGGTCCTTTTTCCAACAGTCATTTCTTAAGATTCCCTTCATTGTCGCTTTATTCTAAATTGAAGATGGCTATTTGTATTCCTTTAAGATTTATCTTTTCCTGACTCTCTAGATCCAAAGCATAATAGTGGAGTCTAATCATCCCCTCATTATCTAAGCTCACTTCTAGGAAGAAATATTTCACCCATAAGTGATGAATACTTCCATCAAATTATGCGGTCCAAGAAATCAAGTAGCCTTTGACACCACAATAGATGATATGAGAGTTAAAAGTATAATGTCATACACTCTATTCTTAGTTTTTAGAGATGTATTGTGTATTTTGGGGAGATAATTCATTACAAACAAAGATAGATATAGATTTAACTCATACATTCCTGCAATGTTCATTGCAAAAGCATTGCAGGTGGACCTAGATAAATATGCCATAGAGTGGCTATGTAGAAGGATTTTTAAGTGGATATTTTTGGGTAACCTTGATATCATTATCAATAATATCAAGGAAGACTTGACTATACCTATGATGTGTCATTATGACAACCCTGTCATAAGAGGAAGGCTAGCTCCTTCTTTCCCCATTCTAATAATTGAGGATGTGATTGCTTTCATGAAAAGAAGATCAACTATCAAGAGGAATCTCACTTTTTTGTTCAACTTCACCCACATCAGGAAGCCAATTGATGAAAATTGGATTGAAATCTTTACCCTCGCAGGCCTGGTAGGAATATTGGGGTGGTAAGCTGGTGCCAATTATGAATCTGATAGTTTGGAGTCCTCTGATGAATTTGATGGGAACCTAACACATTAAATTTATGAATTGTTAATTTAACAAATTAATATTATGGACAACATGGGTGTTTTATACTTATCTATATGGCATGCTTTAAACTATGGATGATTATGGATATAAGGCTAAGACTAATGTTATTACAGGGGCCTAACTACTAAACCTTTATTTTCTGATTTTGGTAAATTGCTTTAACCTTATAATTATGATGTTTTGTCATAACCATTGTTTTTACTTAGAATCTTTCAGCAACAAAAATAAGAAATATTGTTGGTTTAATTTTCTTTAAATAAAGTATTTATTCTAATCCATTTATTACAAATTCCTAACCACTAACAATGAACTATTATGTTTAAGAACTATCCTGCTGCCTCATTAGAAATTTTTCAGACCTGAAACTATTTCCTCTTATTTATTTCTATAATCCTAATGTCACAACCATCTCAATGGGATTTCCTTACTCAAGAAATTGGGCCTGCCTCTTCTCCCTTTAGCTTATGTATTGTTTTTTCTTTTCTTAGCTCACCCAGTATCTTACCTTGGCTTACCCTTGGTGTCTCCTCATTCATATCTCTTCATTTCTCTAGTTTGCCTCCAAGGACTTATTTATGCTCATCTCAAGGTGGAAATACATTTATATATTTACAAGTATAGAATCTCTAAGTTTCTTATCATATCCTCACTCCTATATTGTAGCAAAAGGTCAAACCCTCTGTTGTCTTTGTATCCTCTAGAATCCAATTCATTTGTTAGAGGATGCAATAACAACTGGGCTTCTCCTTTTATGTCTATAAATTCCACTCTTAGTTTATCTTTTTTATCCAATTCTAAGACTATCGAAAGTAATTTGTTATTCCTACTATTCAGCTCTCTGATAATTTACACTCTATCATATTTTGATTTTTGGAGCATATGGTCCCCTTTAGGCTAATTAGATAAAGATATCTGATTGTTAGAACTTTTATCTTGAAGTCAACACATTGATTATGTGTTGACTTCAAGATATAAATCCTTAGATCTATTGTGTTGTTCAGTTTTCTTAAATTGATGCTAATAATTGTAACAGGGAAATCCATGGAAGTTTCTATATGTTTAATAAAAAAATTCTACATGATTGGTAGGTATTAAAGGGTTGTTTTATCTAACTTTCCTATGCAGTCTTAGTTTGATATGCACCAATCATTTTTTATTTAGAGATTGGTTGATTATTATTTGGAGTAGTGGCTGGTTATGTGACTCACGATGAATTATTAGTTAAAACTTTGAAGTGTACTCTCATCTTAGCTCATTTATTCATGACTTTTATAAGATACTCTAGATATAATAGGCAATATAAATCTTATTTTTAAAGTGAAAATGGTTTATAATCAAAAGAGGCTTAAAAATAAAGTAAAAATATAAAGGATTTGTCAAAGACCTTATTTGTATAATAAGGAATCAAAACATAATAGAAATAGGTATACATTTAAACAATCCATTTGATGATAACAATCCAAAAAGGGACAACATATAGTATCAGGTACATAATTAAAGAAGCATCACTCATCTTGAAACCAATTTGTCAAGGTAACTAGACTATTGCTCACTTTATGTTATAATTAAAAATTCATTTTATACAAAAAGTACTAAATTAATGTCTCTAACAATGATCTTAGTTAGATGTAGTGAGAATATTATTATAGGTAATCTAGATTTCACATGTTGACCCAAAGGAGGTAATAATATAATGGGACTAAGATAAATCTAAATTTGAAAGGAACACCCTATCTTCATCTAGAAATCACGAAGTTGTTAAGAATGACATTCCAATATGTAAAGAGTCACAATGTAATAGGCTTGGATTTTGAAAAAAGAAGGTTTTCTCATCATGTATTGAACCCAAATTCTACACTCGGAGGAATAAAATCTTCAATCATGAATTGTGGAATATGGGTTAAATCATTATAATAGAAGAATTTCCCTTCTAGAAACCTGCCCTACTTTGGGTAGTATTGTGATTATTTCATGAATTATTTTTTCTTTATGGATTTGGATGAATGTCCCAGGCATTACCGAGGGTCTTTCTTCCCCATTCTTTTCCCCTGGTGCCTGCACTTGAATGAGGCTCATTGTTAAAAAAAATAAAAAATAAAAATATCAAGGTATAAGCCATTTATTGATAAAAAAAAATTGTCATTTAGTTCAATATTAGGGTTTAATATTCCCTACCACTTTTATGGTTTTCATATGACTCTTTCATTAGAAAATTTGATAGTCATATGGAAACCCTTCTATTTTTTATCATTGTAGTCATTTGCATTTACTATTTTCATTTACTTCTATCACTGCAATTTCTAATTCATTGTTACTAATATGGTTTAAAGGATTTTAAATATAAATGATTTAAATGATCAAATTGTTCTTCAAGTTATCTTTAAACCCTAATAGTAACATTGATTATTAAACCCTAATGTTTGTTGTAAAACAATTATACTCACAATGAGTTGAAAGCTATAATGTTATTGGTATACTTGAATAAGTACAAAAATATTTAATATAAATAACAATACACAACTATAATAGTTAGCTTAGTAATTATATTTATCAACAATTGATTTTTTACATTGACAATCACGTCACTTGAAAATATCCTACACATGCCATCAAAATTATTAGAATAAAAAAAATAGAAATCTACCTTTAAGTATCAACCTCCTGACCCTATTCCATACATATGAATACTATAATTAAAAAAAAAGGTTGGAAAACCTAATCTTCCACCACCATCAGCTTGCATGACCACCCCTTTTCCCTGGAGCCATCACTATTGCATTATTTGGCACCTCTTCATGAATCACAGGTTCGAAATTGTTAGGGACATCATCCTCTTTGTCATGGCCCTCATCTCTTTTTTAGTTTTCCCAACAATCATGGTCATAAATAATTTTTAGACCTATATAATTTTCCAAAAACTCCACACTCCTTAATATCTCAAGAATTCTATAGTAAAATAATTCTTGGTTCCACGTGGTTAGTATTGGCCATTTTAAAATATCTATGTGATTATTTAATTACTCATGTGGACTTGGAATCTTCATGCCTTCATCAAAATTACCTACCACCACATCCAAATCTCCCAGATAGTCCTCCTTAAAGATCACTTTGTATAGGTGCTTGATAGTCACCTTAGACTCTGGGGGACCAACACCAGAAGGGTTGCTAAAAAAATAGCACAGATATCATAATTTAGAAAATATCAATGGTATATATGTATATACTCCCCACTAATTATTTTTTTAATTGCATGCACAATGTACCCTCACTTTTAATTCATTATTCCTTTTCAACCTCTTGTCTGTAAATTTCCCAAGGAATACCACCTGCAACTTCTCACGCACTAGCTGAATAGGAGAATCCATGAAAAAACAAGAAAAAAAATGAAGGATAACTCAGAACATAGAAATAAATTCATTTGGTGCCAATTTATAGGAATAAATACACTCCAACCCTTTTTGATATTTGACGTTAGTCATAAATTCTTCTTGCATAGGTGAACATATTTAATTTTAAAATTTAAAATGAATTCCTTTGACCCACCTATGTCACATTAATTATATATTGGGACTCAATTAAGGATGTCATCCATAGTATATAATCATAAATATGAAAATTTTCCTTCAAGTCTCCAAGTCTCATGAATTACAATTCATCAACTAAATAGTAAATGATAGTCACATTACTACATTTTCTTGTGCTAAATTATGTACTCAAATTCTCTATATTTATGTTTCTATAGTCCGTTTCCTTAGAATGATCCACAAAGAAACTATATTGGCCATTACCCTTCATTATTTCTTGCACTTTCATTCACTCCCCTCTATCCTATCTATCTCACTTCAATTTCATAGATACCCCAAATAGTAACTACATTGTTTCATTTCACAAATACCCCAATTATATCCTACTTTGATTTTTAGGAAGCATGTATTCTTCACATCTCATTACCATTTCTATATGTGTGTGTCTATGCGTGCGTGCGTGTGTGCTTGCACATATATGTATGTCTCTCTATACATATATGTGTGTCTATATGTTTACATATACACCTCTATATATTCATCAATATGTACATAAATGTATGTGTGTAAATAAATCAGGATATATGTACATATACATCACTCAACAATCCCTAATTTATTTCTATCCACTTATCTACATCTATCATACCAAAATATATAACATATAAAATGAAAATATATGAAATGAAAATATTGTATATATGTATGTATGTATGTATGTATGTTGACTGGTCAGTATAATACCTCAGTATCTAAGGATTGGACATCCTTTCTATAGTGACTCTGTGGTTAAACAACACCAAATATCATACTTTAAAATAGCATACTGAACTCATTGAATTTATCAACTAGGGACATAAACTTGAAATGATGTCTACAAGGTATATGCTCTAATCCATCTTAGGCCTCATCATAACTTAAGTAAAGAAAATGCTAAAGGAAATACTAAGTTAAGAAGCAGAATAATAATTTAATCTAGAGCTTGGAGCTATTCTTCAAATGATAAACTAGCTATGCATATATGCTGCAGGAAACAACCAACAGTTCTATTACCAAATGGTTGGAGGAGCAACAGAGTTCTAAATAATTCAATACAACTTAAAACTAACTCCTACTTAACTGTGAACTGAGTTCACCTTCTGTGTGGACCCCACGGAATAGTGAATGAATTGAAAAATCAAAGATTAAGAACTAAAGATATCATTCATTCATTCATAAGCATAAGTACAAAATATAGTAACAGAGTTGTATTCACTACTGTTGGATTATAAAAAGGATTTCCCATAAAAACTAGCAAACACAGGAATCTCACACTCCATCTTATTTAACAACAACTTAAAACAGAACTCCCTAAAACTAGGATTCTTCAATGTCATGGATATGATGACTTTTTAGATACAAAAGAAACAACATCATTCAATACAAGAGTAAGCTGCATTCAACTACGCATGAATCTAGGAATGCATGACTACTGGATTTACTCCATATTGACTACTAACTGAATTGACCTAGTCCGCAATAATAACCGCTATCGACTGAAAGTGGTGGAACCATTATGAATTGATAAGTAGGAAATTCTGAAAGTGGTGGAACCATTATGAATTTTGAAAACAGTTATTTGACTTTATGATACCACTTTGTCTTTTGATGTTGAATTATTCCTTGCTCACTGACTCATCTTTCCTAAAAGAGATTAGCGTACACACAAAACCGTAACACATACCCAAGATAAAAATTCATAATAAGTTTTTCTTCATTAGCTTTTCCCTCATCACATGTCTATAGGAGACACTACCCAATTAATGCAAAATAGGAAAAATACAATATTTCATTCTACATAACCATGTAATATATATATATATATATATATATATATATATATATATATATATATATATATATATATATATATATATATATATATATATATATATATATATATATATATATATTTTCAGCATATTCTTTCAAACTTAAGAGCATCAAAATACACACATATGCTTAGCAACAAAATATAAGAAGTCTGAACAATGTCTATGAAAAACTCATGAAATACTCAAGTTTTAACCATAAAATCATAAACCAGATAGGCCATAAATTGGCCTTATCATATGTATGTATGTATCTATGTATCTATGTATCTATGTATGTATGTATCTATGTATGTATGTATGTATGTATATATATATGTATGTATGTATGGATGCTGTGTGTGTGAAAATTGTACCTGATCTATAGACACAACACTTCAGTAAAACATTAGAGGTTAGCTAAAATCAAAATCGTGCAAAATTGAAATCTAATTTAACCAAGCGATTTACTGCCTTCTAGTAGGTGCGAGATTAATGTTCTCAGATTGTTATCGAGATCAGTGACCTAGATGACACCTAAACGAAGGATTTGAATGCAATTGATCTAGATATGAATTGAATGCAATTAATCTATTTTTTTGGATTTTCTATGCAATAAGAATGAAAAACTGATATGAAACTAATCTATATGAAAAACTTGATATGAAATCTATGCTAAGAATGGTATGCAAAAAAAAAAGATTGATCTCACAAAGATGTTGATTCGCAAGAGCTTTGATTCTCCCAATTCCAATTCCCCAGCGTGATTGTGCAAATTTTTGGATGAATTATGAAGAGCTAAGCCTTGATTTTATAGAAATCCAGGGCTTTGGAGGTGCATGGAAAAAGCCATAAATCACTCAAATAAACTCAACTTGATTTTTGAGTTATTTTTAAATAAAGATAATTAAGTCACAAAAATCATGCAAAAGCACAGTTCAACTCGAATTAGAAGTTTAGATCAACTTTAAAACTCAAAAAGATGTTGAGTTTCAAAAAGCTAACAACTTGCATTGATTTTCCAATTTTGAGTTTAACTGGTCCTTGAATGTGCACATGGATAATTATGATTTAATAAATAAATAAAGTGATTTATTCTCAACTTAACTGCTTTTTGAAATAAAATAATTAATTTATGGGTTAATTAACTATTTTACCAAACTTTTATTAAAAATTATATTATTAAATAATGACAACATGCTTTAATTAATTAAATAAGAATTTAATCAATTATTCATAAGATATTGGATTTATTGTCAAAATTAAATAATACAATTAATAATAGATAGAATTAAATTTAATTACATAATTAAGTGGCAAGATATTAAATCTAATTAATTAAATATGAAAATATTCAATTAATCAAACTTAGGATAAATGTGATTTATTGCCAAATAATCATTAAATTAAAGATAATTAAGATAATTAGGAATATTGCTAAGAATATTCCCTGATGTAGAATTTAAGATAATCAATTAGGATTCAATGATGTTTAGATGTGCCTTAGATTAGGACTTTGATGTTGATTTCGTTCGATTTGTAGATATAGAAGATTAATGAACTTATAGCCCATTTTTGGGGTATTACATTTTTCCCCTCTTTGAATTACTGTGTGAAGCGCAGTGGTTCAAAGATAGTCTGTGTTTGATAGAGATATGAAACTGATTCGAAATTGATAATTGATATGAGACAGAAGCTGATTGATATTGATTTGATATGGAGATAATAGGTCCTAAATGACCAAAGATAATGTTCACTATAGCAGAAAATGAACCTATGATTGCGAAAAAGTGTCAAAATGCCTGATTCCAAACCTTAGGGTTGCTAAGAAGTTAGTGACCGGTTCTAGACTCGATTGTCTTAGCAGAACTAGTAGGTATCACATCCGAATCCTTCAGTTGCCGAAAAACCAAGGAAAGAACACTATGATCCAATGGTTGCAAAAACTGATATAGTTTACAAGATTAGGAGAATACCAGATTGATATGGATCTTGATGAATCTGATATGCCCCAAGTGATGATAGATTTGCCCCGAGCGATGAGGTATTTTTTAATGAATCGGTAACTAGACGTGATTGTTTGTCTTGATTACTGATGAAAGATATTGATAGATAAAAAAAGATATGATTTCAAATTTGATTACAGACTTTAAATGATATGTAATACCATGCCCCCTTCGGGATTAAAATTGAAATCTGACAAGAAAAGTCAGCGTTGAGGCTCAGAAGCATGTTGATTGATGGGAAAAGTGGTTATACACGTTCAAGAGTGCATTCTACATCGTTTAGAGGTCCTGGAGACCAAGGTTGACTAGGTTTGACCATGAGTTGACCAAGTTGAAATTTTGATAGTTTGATGAAAGATAATCATTTAAGTTGAATTTTAGATTTTTGTGATGATGGAAGGTTGATTATGCAAGCAGTGAATAAGATAAATGATCTCAGATTTCAATTTTGATCCTGAAAAAGGATTCTACTTGATGTTTCATTGGAGGAACCTTCGTGTGAGATTCAGCTCTTATTAGATTTGAAGATGCAATTTGAAGAATCATTTAAGCATTGAAGTTTGTCCAACCATTTGTGAGATCATGCAACCTTCAAAAATGCAAAGAGACATGCAAAATGAAATGCAACCTAAGACCTAGGACCTAGTCACTGATCATATGTCGATTTGTTATCATCATTGAACTTTTAGTAACCAGATAAATCAATATAATGCCCACTAGCTATGAAATCATAGACATATGAATATCGATTTGTATGCGCAAGAATCAATACAACACCCACTGGCTAGGCAACCATGGACATATGAATATTGATTTTGTTTTCGGAATGTCAGATTAGATATAAGCACCAAGGCACAAATGCCAGGATGACCTGAATATTATGTCCATTTTGATATAGCAATTTGTATAAGCATCAAAACATAAACATCGTGATGACCTAAATACACCTTGCATGACAAACACATCAAACAGTCAAGAGATCATTCCAAATCTAGTGTGAATTGCCCGTAGTGACCCTTTATCGTTCACATCCTTAGGTAAGATCGTGTTTCACAGTAGGAGAAAGAACTTACTCAAAAAGACAATAGTGAGATCAAACTTCCTTGAATTTTCTAGGTATCAATGGTCGAGGTACGCATGGCCATCCAATTCAAGATAGAGGCTCTTACAGTTGGACACCATTTCAATCCAAAATTTCCAAAGACGTTAGATTTTCACATACAAGCAGAAGACAAAGAAAAGATTATGCCCCCAGTCATCACTCTCTAAATCCTATAAAGGACATCATCGAAGAGCTCAAAGGGACACAATATGCAAAAATCTCAATGTGAATCAGTAAGCATAGAAGGAGATAAAAGCATGTAAAAAGTATAGATTATTTTTAGTTGAGTTTTGATGTTTGATTGCGTTGTTGTAGATGCAAAATCCTTTCTGGAGACAAGACTGACTGACTAACTCACATGAAGCTTCAAAGGACTCTGAGTGGATATGACACATCTCAGATACATCGGAGACCATAGGATATGACATTGATTGCCCCCAAGTTTTAAACATTGATAGGATACAGATGCTTGAGCTGATTGGTGTACTGACCAACTTATTAAAAATTGGAAATGCAGAAACAAACCGGGAGATATGTACAAACTAAAGCAAGACTGAAAGCTAGGAAAGACCAAGATTGCACTGATAGATGGAGCATTTGGAACAAGTGGCACCCGTTTGCCAGGTTTTCACCATCTTGGCAGAGATTCTATTTTTGCTACCAAGGTGCTATTTCCAGGTTTTCACCAAGGCACTTTTTCTTTTTGCTTTTTTTCTTTTTTTGTATTTTTCATTTTTTAAATTTTTTTTTATTTTTGATATTTTTTACTTTTTTTGTGAATCATCAAGGTGCCTATTGCTAGGTTTTCACCAAGATGTTCATTTTTTTAGGACTTTTTCTGATTTTTAGGATTTTTTCAGGACATTTTACCATAGACTGAATGCCTTAGGTGTAGAATTTCTTCAGATGGAGATTGTTGATTGGTTCTCGAAGCTGTTCACCTTCAGTCATTAAGAGTTCATAGGCACCAGAGCCAAAAGTAGCAGTGATGACAAAGGGACCCAGCCAGTTGGGTTCGAACTTCCCCTTGCATTCTCGATGGGATTAATTTTTAGGATTTTCTCTCAAGACTAGATCACCAACCTGAAATTCTCTATGTCTGACTTTCTTGTTGTAGCCTCTAGACATTCTCTTCTGATATACTCTGAGATGATCATACGCTGCTTGTCTACACTCATCTAGTAGTTTTAGTTCTTTTAACCTAGACACTCTGTAGTCATCATCGGCGACAAGTCCATGCATTCTGATTCTGAGTGATGGGATTTCAACCTCAATAGGTAGTACTGCTTCAGACCCATAAACTAAAGCAAATGGTGTAGCCCCAGTAGGCATTCTGATACTAGTTCTATAGGCCCAAAGAACTGGATTGATCATCAGATGCCAGTCTCTTCCTGTTTTATTAACTGTTCTATGCAAGATCTTCAGGAGATTTTTGTTTGAAGCCTCAGCTTGTCTATTCCCTTGAGGATAGTAAATAGAAGACCAATGTTGTGTAATCTTGAATTTAGCACATAAGTCATCTAGATCCTTGTTTTTGAATTGTCCCCCATTATCTGTGATTATAGAGTGAGGGATCCCATATCTGCAAATGATGTAGTTCAGGATGAACATAGAGATCTGTTTCCCCGTTGCTCATGTTAGAGGAACTGCTTCTACCCATTTTGTAAAATAATCTGTAGCTGTGATTATATGGGTATGTCCATTGGAAGAGTGCGGATGGATAGCACCTATGAGATCAAATGCCCATTGTTGAAAAGGCCATTGTGTAGTAAAAGGAATCAGATCTCTCCTTGGAGCATGAATCAAGTTGCCATGTACTTGACACTGTTGACAGTTTTTAGCAAATTTAATAGCCTCTTTCTCTATTTCAGGCCAATAGTACCCAGCCCTAATAAGTTTTTGAGTTAATGTTAAACTGTTCAAGTGTGACCCATATATACCCTCGTGGACTTCCTCTAATGCACATTGAGACTCTTCTCATTCTAAACATATAAGTAGTGTACCATCTAGACCTCATTTGTACAGGTCATTACCAATGATGACATATCGGGATGCGGAGCGGATAAGGTTTCATTTCTCAAAATGGTTAAAAGAATTAGGAATGATTTGGTCATGGAGATAGGAGAACAGATTTTTGTAGTGGGATGAATCATAACCTACAACAGTGCAAATCATGCAGGTTTCAGGGGAGTCATATGCAGGATAGGATAGGGCTTCCACCAGGAACTTGTAGTGTAGTTCATGTTCGGGGTGCTGTAAGAGAGTAGATAATGTCACCATTGCATCGACAGCCTTATTCTTCGTTCTAGGTATTTGCTCAAATGTGATAGAGATGAAATATTTCTTTAAATCATCTACCATTTTCTTGTAAGGAATGAGCTTTTCATCTTTGGTTTGGTACACATCATTGACTTGGTGGATAACCAGTTGTGAGTCTCCATGAATGTGTATCTCGGTAACTCTCCACTGTATTGCCATTTTCATACCATTGAGAAGTGCCTCATATTCTGCAATATTATTTTTGTAAGGAAACTTTAATCTAAATGCTTTTGGTATCGAGTATCCTTGAGGAGTGATGAACAATATGCCTGCTCCAGATCCATTCTGTGTGTAGGAGCCATCAAAGAATAACTGCCATTCTCTAGAAGAGAGGTGCATGATAGAGGAATCAGGAAATTCCATTTGCATGGGTGTATTATCAAACAGTGGTGCTTCAGCTAATTGATCAGCAATGACCTGTCCTTTGATAGCTTTTCTTTCAACATATTCAATGTCAAATTCACTCAAGAGCATGACCCATTTAGCTAATCTACCTGTGAGGGCAGCTTTGCTTAGTAGGTACTTCAGTGGATCAATCTTAGCTACCAAATGAGTGGTATGAGCTAACATGTAATGTCTCAGTTTCTGTGATGCAAAGATCACAGCTAGACATGCCTTCTCTATCATTGAGTAGTTCTTCTCATAGGTCACTAAGGTTCTGCTGATATAGTAGATGGCTCTTTCCTTCTTGTTCTCATCATGCTGTGCTAGTAATGCCCCCAATGATGTATCTATTGTGGAGACATATAATATTAATGGCTTCCCATGAATAGGAGGCATCAATATAGGTGGATTTGATAGATACTTCTTGATATGGTTAAAGTTGTTCTCGCATTCTTCATTCCATGCAAAGGTCACACCTTTCTGTAATGTTTTTGTAAAAGGCTATGATATGTCTGCTATTTGTGATATGAATCTTCTGATAGATTGAACTCTGCCTTGCAACATCCTCATTTGTCTGATATTTGTGGGAGGTTGCATCTCTATTATAGCCTTGACTTTAGCTGGATCAACTTCAATGCCTTTCTTTGAAACTATGTATCCTAAGAGCTTTCCAAAAGTGACACCAAAAGCACACTTCTTAGGATTTAGTCGGAGACTAAACTGTTCCATTCTATCTAGGATCATGCTCAAGTCCTTTAGATGTTCAGTTCTGATCATAGATTTTGCTAATGTGTCATCAACATAATCCTCCATTGTTTTATGCATCATATCATGAAAAATAGATGTCATTGCTCTTTGGTATGTAGCTCCCGCATTTTTGAGTCCGAATGGCATAACATTCCAACAGAAGGTTCCCCACACACATGTGAATGTAGTTTTCTCCTGGTCTTCTAGAGCAATTTTGATTTGGTTGTATCCAGAAAAACCATCCATAAGGGAATACATTTCATAGCCCGCAGTCATGTCCACTATCATATCAATGTTAGGTAGTGGAAAGTCATCCTTAGGGCATGCTCTGTTCACGTCTCTAAAGTCCGTGCACACTCTGATTGAACCATCTGGTTTTGAAACAGGTACAATGTTGGAGATCCACTCAGCATAGTCTATGACACGGATGAATCCAGCTTTTAGGAGTTTTTCTAGTTCTGCTTTGACTAAGAGTGCAACATGAGGATGCATCTTTCTCAATTTTTGCTTGATTGGTTTTACTCCAGGAGCAATGGATAGATGGTGCATAATGAGATTGGGATCCAATCCTGGCATATCTGAATATTTCCATGCAAAATTGATCTTTTTTTTCTGATAAGAATGTAGTGAATTTCTATTTCTCTTCTTCTGATAGAGATTGTGCTACATGTACCAATTGTGGTTCCTCTGTTGTACCCAAATTGATGGATTGAGTGGGCTCAATCAGAACTAGAGATCTATCTTGTAAATGACTCAGAAGGACATCAAATATCTCATCCTTAGGCACCTTAGAGAGGTTTTCACCTTCAGATACATCTTTTCTTTTTACTTTTGTAGGTTCTGAGACTACCACAAAGTGGTTTTCACCCTCAGAACTCTTTTTATTTTTATTTTTTTGACTAAGATATTTGATGTCCGACTTGGTCATGCTGATGCTTGGTTCGTTGATGGAAGTCCTCATAGGCTTGACTACATTGAGGTAACAAGCAAGGGCATAGTCACTGGAAAAGGTGTAACACCATGGCTTGGGTTTGTGGAAGTTTGGTCGATAAGATCAGGGTGTTGGATAGTCAAAGCAGGAAAGGCTTGGGATATGGTGTTCACGGATGTGGATATGTCATCATTGGTCTAGTAACTGATGATATGGTCACTGGAAAAGGTGTAAACACCATGGCTTGGGTTTGTGGAAGTTTGGTCGATAAGATTAGGGCGTTGGATAGTCAAAGCGGGAAAGGCTTGGGATATGATGTTCACGGATGTGGATATGTCATCATTGTTCCTAACCCGACGCTCAAGTTCAAAGGTGATATTACAGCTCAAAATGTTTAACTCATGAATAGGCGCAATGTTATCATGGGAATCCTCTTCAGCCATAGGTGGATTAGACACGTTAAGTTCATTATTTCTCTCTAGACCTACGTTGGGTTGAGATACATATTGGTGAATAACATTAATATATTTCTCTGTGATAAGCTCATCTTCTTCTGGAATGGCTCCCCATTCATAGTCATTTGACTCAGCTTCTGATTCAGGATCTCTAGGAAATCTGAGAAAATGTGTGAAGTCAAGATGAATACCCCAAGAAGGATTACCCTTAGTCTCTGACTTGAATTCATATTCATGGGAATCAGTGTCAGAATAACTACTCTCTGCTTCTGGATCAGTTTGATCAGCTTCGAGATTGGTTGGTTCTTGTGGTGCAACCATCTCTTGCGCTACAGTAGGTTCTTGTGTTTCTACTACATTAATTCTTTTGATAGGATCATCTTTATCATCAAGAAGATCTTTGATCTCTTTAGGCAATTTTTCATAGGGGATGAGTTCTGAACTATCTGAATCATCATCTGAGGGTTTTGTCTCTTCTTTCTTGAGAAGGGGTTCTCTTGGTGCAATTTGTTCTATGACATGAGAATGTTAGGATTAACAAGGCAGAAATAATAATTATGTGCAAATATAACTAATATCAGAAAATAATAAACCACACAGAATAGAACACAAGACACACAGATTTAACGTGGTTCACCCAATCCCTGGGCTACGTCCACCAACAGTGAGTCCAATATTATTATTATCCAGTGATTACAACCTGATTACAATCCGTAATCCCTTACAGCCCAAACCTGTCGCAAGTACTAAAATCATACATAATGAAAATCCCTAACCCTAAGCCATATTATACAATATTTTTCCGCTTTAGGGTTAGAATGAGTTATAAGTAGTCGGCCCAAATAACTGAAAAGTAGTCAGCCTCAAAAAAATGTCAGGAGGAAAAGTGTACAGTACTTTCCTGGATAGTACTTTCCTAATTAGTCACCACAAGCTAACAATCTCCCACTTGGTGACTGATCAGTATACACACTATACTAAAAAACCTCCCACTTGGAGACTGATCCTGTAGTAATACCGCTACCCACATGAGACCCCCACTGAATTGAACCACCTTGGACTCAGCTGTTCCTTTATTTTGTTCAGTCTAGAAGACCAACTGAAGCTGAACATGAGTTCAACTTCTCCCTTGTTACTACCTTTGTAAACATATCTGCTAGATTATCATCAGTATGAATCTTTTCCAGCCTTAACTGTCCATCATCCAAAACTGATCGAATGAAATGGTACCGCAACTGTATGTGTTTTGTCTTTGAGTGCAAAGCAGAATTCTTTGCAAGATGAATGGCACTTTGGCTATCTGTATGTAGAAAATTATCCTTTTGTGGATGTCCCAATTCTTCCATGAAGAATTGAAGCCATATCATCTCCTTGGCTGCCTCTGTAGCAGCAACATACTCTGCCTCTGTAGTGGATAAAGCAACCACCTTTTGTAGTCGAGAAATCCAACTCACTGTTGTCCCACCAAGAGTAAATATATAACCTGTAGTACTCCGCCTGCTATCTATATCTCCTGCCAAATCTGAGTCAACATAGCCTTGTACAGTAGTAGTAGAACCCCCAAAGTGTAAACACTTAGTAGATGTGCCTCTCAAATATCTAAGAATCCATTTGACTGCATTCCAATGCTCAATACCAGGGTTACTCAGATAACGGCTAACGACTCCCACTGCGTGTGCAATATCTGGCCTAGTACATACCATAGCATACATTAAGCTCCCTACAGCTGAAGCATAAGGTACCTTAGACATTTTAGTCTCTTCTTATGGTGTCTTGGGACACATATCCTTAGTCAATTTCAAATGACCAGGCAAAGGTGTGCTGACAGCTTTGGCATTTTCCATAGAGAAACGTTGCAACACCTTCTCAATATAATCAGCTTGAGATAGAGACAATTTCTTATTTTTCCTATCTCTACAAATTTTCATACCAAGGATTTGTTTTGCTGCCCCCAAATCCTTCATAGCAAAAGATTTTGCTAACTGTTGTTTCAACCCCTTAATGTGATCCATGTTAGACCCAGCTACAAGCATATCATCAACATATAAACATAAAATAATGTAGCTGTCATCAGCCAACCTCTTAAAATAAACACAATGGTCAGAATGACACTGACTATATCCATGCCAATTCATAAAAGTGTCAAATTTAATATACCATTGCCGAGGTGCTTGCTTCAAGCCATATAAACTTTTCTGCAATCTGCACACCAAATTCTCCTTACCCTTGACCTCAAATCCTTGTGGCTGAACCATATATATTTCTTCATCCAAATCACCATGAAGAAAGGCTGTTTTAACATCAAGCTGCTCTAAATGCAAATCTTCAGTAGCCACAATACTTAAAACAGTACGAATAGAAGTCATTTTAACAACTGGAGAAAATATCTCATCAAAATCAATACCATATTTCTGTGCAAATCCTTTTACGACTAATCTAGCTTTAAATCTTTTCGTACCTCCATCCTCTTCTTTTATCCTGTAAACCCATTTATTCTGTAAAGCCCTTTTACCTGCAGGTAACTTACATAAATTCCATGTCTAATTTTTTAGCAAAGAGTCCATTTCATCTGTCATTGCAGACTCCCACTAAAGCTTTGTATCCACCTGCACAGCTTCATTATAACATTCAGGTTCACCAGCATTTGTTAACAGAATAGAATACAAAGATGGAGAAAATCTTTTTGAAGGTCTACTTAGCCTTGTTGACCGTCTAACACTCACTGGGGTGTGTGGTATTTGTTGTTGCTATTGTTGCGGAGCATAAGGAACTACTGAAACATGAACTTGTGGAGTATCATCCAGTACTACATAGTCATTTTCTTTCTTCTCATGCTGCAGCAACAGATCTTTGTACAATACTTTCTCATTGAATATGACATCCCTGCTTCTTACAATTTTATGATTTTCAAAATCCCAAAGCCTATAACCAAATTCATCAATGCCATACCCAACAAATACACATTTCTTTGACTTAGCTTCCAGCTTGGTTCTATTTTCAGAATCTATAAGTGCAAAAGCTTCACAACCAAAGGTTTTGAGAAAAGAATAACTCACCTTCTTACCACTCCATGCTTCCTCTGGAATACCACAGTCCAAAGGAGTAGAGGGGCTTCTATTGATTAAATAAACAGTAGTGTTCACTGCCTCTACCCACATATTTTTGGGCAGCCTAGCATGCAACCTCATACTCCTTGCACGCTCCATTATTGTCCTGTTCATGCGTTCAGCCACTCCATTTTCTTGTGGAGTCCTTGGTACAGTTTTCTGCCTACGAATACCATTAGAGGAACAATATTCTTCAAATTCTGTGCTGCAATACTCACCACCATTATCAAATCTGAGACATTTTAACTTTTTACCAGTCTCATTCTCAACCAAGCATTTCCATTTCTTAAAAGTTTGAAATACATCAGATTTCTGTCTAAGGAAATAAATCCATACTTTTCTTGTTGCATCATCTATAAATGTAACATAATACAAAGAGCCACCAAGGGAAGATACCTAAGCTGGTCCCCATACATCTGTATGCACAAGCTCTAATCTCTCATTTTTCTTTTCCTTCCCACTCTTCACAAAACTAACTCTCTTTTATTTTCCATAAACACAACTTTCACAGAAATCCATATTGACACATTTCAGACTAGGTAAAACTTTCTTTGAATGAAGTAATTTCATACCTTTTTCACTCATGTGCCCGAGTCTGTTGTGCCATAGTGCTATGTCAGAATCTACAGCAACAGTTTGATGTTCTTCCTGCTCAACTGCAGCCACTGTTCCTGAACATTCATTATCTTCAGAAACAATTAAAGTAGAAGGAACAGTATGACCTGTACAAAGATATAAGGTGCCTACTTTCACACCTTTTGCTACTACTAAGGAACCTTTTGAAACCTTCCAATTTTTATCATTAAAAGTAACTGTGCAACTCTCATCACCCAGTTGCCCTGCTGAAATTAAATTCCTACTCAGCCTTGGAACATGTCTTACCTCTTGTAGTAGCCAATGATTCCCATTCTGCAACTTAATCTTAATTTTTCCCTTTCCAACAATCTGACAGGGTTCATTATCTCCCAAATAAACTAGCCCAAAATCCCCTTGGACATAATCAATAAAATAACTTCTATGGGGTGTAGCATGAAATGAAGCCCCAGAATCTAAAACCCGTGAATCATCAATACTTTCTAAGGACAAGAGCAAAGCATCCTCCTCGAATTTGTTACTTACCACATTTGCCTCCTTGTTTCCATCATTTTTGTCTCCTTGATCTTTCTTTCGAGACCAACAATCTTTCTTCTTATGACCTGGTTTTCCACAGTACCAGCAATCATTTGGCCCTTTAGATTCGAACCTCTTTCCCTTTGATTTTCCTCTTGATTTCCCATGATTTCCAGAGTTGTTTCCTCTATCTCTTGTTCTGCCTCTGCTTTCTGTGTTCAATACACTACCCGATGTGGACGCCCTTGAGCTTTTCCTACGAATTTCCTCACTCAATATAACACCAATAACATCATCATACTTTAGGGTATTAGAACCAGAAACAGAATTACTAACAGCCATTACCAAGCCATTCCAGCTTTCTGGCAAAGAACACAAAATCAAGAGAGCCCTAACCTCTTCATCAAAAGTAATTTTAACTAAGGTTAATTGACTTGTAACTGTATTAAACTCATTCAAATGATCAGTAATTGATCCACCTTCTACCATTTTCATATTAAATAAACGCTTCATAAGAAATACCTTGTTTGAAGCTGAAGGCTTTTCATACAACTTCGCTAGGGTTTCCATCAAATCTTTAGCTGTCTTTGCTTCAGTAATATTGAATGCCACTGATTGTGCCAGGCATAGACGAATACTCCCCAGTGCCTTCCTATCCAAAATATCCCAATCCTCCTAAGACATTGATTGCTCTTTCTTGGCTACTCCCTCTAATGGCCGCCATAGATCCTTCTGATAGAGATAATCCTCCATTTGCATCTTCCATAACTGGAAGTTCTGCCCATTAAACTTATCAACCTTCAGCCTACCCTCATCTGCCATTTCTCCCACTTAACCGAGAGACTCTCCCACTAACTTGTGAGACCTGCTTCAGAGAATAGATGAAAGAACGAACGAAATAACCTCACTCTGATACCACTTGTTAGGATTAACAAGGCAGAAATAACAATTATGTGCAAATATAACTAATATCAAAAAATAATAAACCACACAGAATAGAACACAAGACACACAGATTTAACGTGGTTCACCCAATCCCTGGGCTACGTCCACCAACAGCTAGTCCAATATTATTATTATCCAGTGATTACAACCTGATTACAATCTGTAATCCCTTACAGCCCAAATCTGTCGCAAGTACTAAAATCATACATAATGAAAATCCCTAACCCTAAGCCATATTATATAATATTTTTCCACTTTAGGGTTAGAATGAGTTATAAGTAGTCGGCCCAAATAACCGAAAAGTAGTCGGCCTCAAAAAAATGTCAGGAGGAAAAGTGTACAGTACTTTCCTGGATAATACTTTCCTGATTAGTCACCACAAGCTAACAGAGAACAACCACCTTTGAGATGATAAGGTCTCTTTGTAAAGCCTAAGCCTACAGTATCTTTGTTTGTTCTACTAGTATGTGGAATGGGTGTCACAAGACCCTTTCCTCTGATTCCTAGAGGTCCTTGACCTAGATACCCCATCTTAGCTATCAATTTGTTCCCTGGACCATATGAAGTAGAAGGGATTTTAGGTGCTACAAATTCGCTAGTTTGAACAATTCTGGATTCAGAATCATCTTTGTATAGCCATGCAAGCACAGCTTCATCCTCTTCAAATTCTTGTTTGGATACTTGCTCCACCACAAAATTTCTTTTGTATGCTTCCATAGGTTCCTTAGGTTCTGATTTAGATTGCTTCAAAGATTGTCCATATGACTTGGGTGAGATAGGGAGAGATGTCAGAGACAAGACTGGCTCTATAGTGTATTCTCCCATCCCATTTTCTTTGATATTGATCTCTTTAGCAATGTCATCCATCTTAGATGTGGAAGAAATATTTAGCTGCTTGATGGAAGATTCTCTGTTATTGGGAACAAGCTTATCAGCACTTTCCTTCAATGTATTACAAGTTGTACTCAGATTTGCTGGGATAGTAACCTCCACTCCTTCATAGGGAAATTTCAAGCATTGATGGTATGTAGAAGGAATGGCTTGCATTTCATGGATCCAAGGTCTCCCTAGAAGGATATTGTAAGCCAATGGTAGATCAAGCACCTGACATGTGGTATCTTTGATGACCGGACCCACTTGGATGGGTAAGACAATGGTGCCTTTAGAAGCTCTTTCTTGTTCATCATAGGATTTTATGGTGATCTTCTTTCAAGGATCAATAGCCATCTCTGAGAATCCCATCTGTGTGATTAAGCTGTAAGAACAAATGTTGAGGCTTGCGCCCCCATTTATCAACACACGTTTGACTTGATGGTTCTGGATCAAGACTTCTATGTGCAAGGGCTAATTATGTGGGTGACTTAGGGATTTATCATCTTCCTCTAAAAAGGAGATATATTTCAGAGACATTAGATGACCAACCATAGTCTGGAACCTGTCTAGATCTAGATCATCAGGAACATTAGAGCTGACCAAAGCTTTGTCTAGGATATCTCTGTGAGCTGGAGATATTCGAAGTAACTCAAACATAGAGATTTTGGCATTGGTATGCTAGAGTTGTTGGACGATGCTGTAAGATGTAGGTCTTGTATCCTTTGGATTGGAAGATTTTGAGGTAGCCTTCTATTTGGAAGCAGATGTGAGGTTGAAAGGTATCTTAGGGACATTAGATGAACTTGGTGTTTGTCCTTTCAGATGAGCCTGAGCTTGTGATCTAGTAACTACATTAGTTGAGGAATGATTTCAGTCTCTTCGCACAATTGTGATGACATTACAGCTCTCAGAGAGACATGGCTCAACCATATTGATGATAGCATTGTTTCTAGGGTAAGTGTAGTTGACTTTTGCCCCCATGTTAGGCTGAGAAGTTGAAACTCCCTTGCCATGTTGTGGAAATGGTTCTGTAAATGTTGTGTGATCATTATTGCTAGTGGGATTATCGATCGTGATGTCCCCTTGATCTATCAAGTCTTGAATGGTATGTTTCAAGTGGAAGCATCCATTAGTTTTGTGGCCTTTACTCCGATGGAAAGCACAGAATTCATTATCTTTCCACCAATATGGTTTTGGATCTGGATTAGAATTTTGGATTGGTGGTAAAGAGATGATGTTATTAGCTATTAGGGTTCTCAGAGTGGATTCCAAAGATTCTCCAAGAGGAGTAAACTTTCATTTATTATCCCACCATTTGAATGGCTTCTTTGGAGATGGTTCAGTAGATTTTTGCTCTAACGCTTTAATGGCTTTGGTGCCAAGGGTAAGATTGTAGGCTGGTGCCTTTGATGGGGTGCGGATAGTGTCAACAACACCATCAGTGACGATACCTTTGTTCCTATTCTAGCTTTTGTTTTTATCTTTTGAGCTAGATCCAGATTTAGCCTTGTCCTTTTGAAGTGTGATTTCTCCTTTCTTGACAAGTACTTTTTCAATCTTGATTGCATTATCCACCATTTTATCAAAAGATAAATGATCTTGCATTTGTAATGGATAATTGAGCTCTGGAACAAGGTTATTGATAAAGATTTCAATTTTTTCCATTTTGGGAATTTGTCTAGCATATAGAGAGAACTTCTTTCTCCACCTCTTGAGGAAAGTTAGGAATGATTCCCCTGGATATTGCTTGAGGTTACAGATATCGATCATGGTGTCTGGATGTTGAATGTTGTAGGAATATTATTGATAAAACAATTTAATCAATTCCTCAAAAGTTTTGATCGTAGAAGGTAATCTTGAAAACCACTAAATGGATGCTCCTCCCAAGGATCTAGGAAAAAGATGCATCAGATAAGTCGGTTCATTCATGAATTCCATGGATTGCATACAGAACTCTCTGACATGATCTTGAGGATCAGAGTGTCTGTCATATTTGTCATACTTTGGCATCTCCACTCTTTTTGAGAATGGAGGCATATACAAGTCTTTGTCAAAAGAGAAAGGACAAAGGGCCTCCATGGAGAATTCCTTGGGTTCCTTCTCTTTCTCAATTTCATTCATTTTGACTTGCATAGCATGCAGCTGGTTCATTATGGCCGTCATCAGAGTTTCTTCCTCATGCATGATGATATCTTTGACATTGAAGTGAGGAGGAAGTTTAGCTCCTTCCTGGGCTAATTGCAAAAAGTATGCCTCTCTATCCACTTTCAAGAAATGCCTCATCATTCTCTTGAATTCATCATCATTCTGACATCGATGGATTTCAGAGGGTGTAGGTTCTTGGTCGGCATTATGTTGAGAATGGTATCCCTGGGATCCTCCTCCTAGAGAACCATGGTTTGTCCATACTTGAGACATGGTAGGAGTTTTTGGGCTCCCTGGAATAGATTGAGGAGGAGTTTGTTGATTGCCTCTGTGAGTTGATAGAGGAGGTATGTAACCAGTTTTCAATCAAAAGTTACCGAGACCGTCGTCTTCGTAGATACCTGACTTGATGAGTTGTTCAAGAGTTGGACCTGAGGTATTGGTCAAAAGTAAATTCTAAGATGTTTCTTCTGATTTCTTGTGTGAAGAAGCTCTGGTCTCCACCATTAACTTTGAATGAAATGGAAGAAAAGGACGAAGACAACTGAAGAATAATTTGATTCAAGAAAATCAGATGACGCAACCTTGTCAAGATTATGATAGTTTTGAAGATCTGATGAGACATGGGTGAAGGATACTGTGCCCTGGATGTATGGGATAGATCGCCCAAAAGATAGTGGACATGAGTTCTCAACACTTAGTCTATTTTTGAAGATTGATTGATTGAAGATTGATAGTTATGACAAGGTTTTGACACAAGATAAAAAGGACTCAAATTGATTGAACAAAAGGCTAGATTGGATTCAAAAGATCACTCTTGGAAAATGGTAGGATTCTCAATAGCTACTGCTCTGTTCCTGACACAATGATCTATTTGACAGGGTCTGGAACCAGGCTGGAAACATTGGATATCTTGCAATTTGACAACTTTCCAAAATTTTCTCAAATGACACTCTGTAGACTCGTACGATAGTGGGTAGTCTATGAAATGATAGTTGTTAAACTCATACGACTTTTGACCTCCTGAAATGACTTTTGACTCCAGAAAGAATTTTACGTCAATTTTTGCAAAATTTAAGGTTTTCAGTTTTGGATTGTTTGCAAATTGTACTGTTTAGATTTGAAGATTATACCAAATTTGATCATTTTTAATAGCCAAGTAGATAAACAAGCACATAGAATAGCAAGCAAGTGATTTCAAACATGTCTAAAAATAATGAACAAGGGCAAAGGCAACCTTGCGCATGAATAATCAAATGACCGAATTGTGCTAATCCCTGAGAGTACGAATTGTGTATGTTCTAAAAAGTTTTGCAATAACACACATATACCTGAAAGTTAAAAATTTGGCCTCGCTAGGGTTTTTAGTAATGGTTTGACTCTGCAACTCTTATGATCCAAAGGGGTGAACTCCAATCCTGGCACACTAGGGTTTTGACACAGTCTGAGAACTTAATCTTCAAGAGCTGCTAGGGAGATCTGACAACCCAACAATGAACCATACCCATGGAGATTTCTTCTACAAGGACATTTATATAGCAGCTGTCACTACCACGTCTGAAATGGCTATGACCACTTGAGGTTCCATCAACGCAGTTTGCCCTGTGAAGGGATTGTCCGCTACGGTTAACCCTCTCTAAAGGTGACTCACAGATTTATACCACAAGGGGACTTGGCTCCAAATCCAAGTTTTTTGACACCTTTTCACTTTTAACCCAAACAAAGCAAGCAGATTAATCCGACATGCTAAGACAAAGTTTTGTTCCACCAAGGTCTGTGATATCAACTCCACATGATCTATCAACCTCTCTGGGGAGAGAATGTATCAATCAATAAGAGAAGACGCACTAACCAATTTTGATTCATCAAAGCTCATGATATCAACCCCATGTGATCTATCAACCTCTCCGGAGAGAGAATGTGTCGATCAATAAGAGAAGACACACTAACCAAGTTGAATGTGAAACGCACTAAGTATCCTCCCTACCTACAAGGATTCTGTTGTCAAGAAAGATTTTGCTAGGAATCCAATCTCTCAAGAATCACGAATAGTGTTCATAGGGCCTAATTACTATGTGAGCATAGATATATTCCCGAAAGCAAATCTACCAAAAGTACCCAAAAAGCAGAAAGAGGAACACTTAACGCTTAAAGCGAATATGAGATGAGTCCACAAGGTGGAACACTTAACACCTCACACAAGCTGAAAATGAGTCCCCAACTTAGAAAATAAGTGAGTTCCTAAAAGCACAAAAGGGTTGCCAAGTGGAACACTTAACGCTTCTGTCCTGTTGACCCCTCCCCTTTATGGCGCTGAGATTGCAACCACGGGATGGAAATGAGGGGCCGGCAGATTAGCGAGTCCAATAACTCAAGATAGCAATCAAGATCAATCACAAGTATTCTAAGACTACTTAATGAATCCTTAAGGGGTCACAACCTAGTATCAATTATGCAAGTGTGTAGAAATAGATCAAAGCATGAAAATATGTACACAAGCTAGACACATAAGAGATTTATTTTAGGATACAAATTGAAATATTATTAGCTTGAGAAGAATACCTTAGATCCAACACTCTGCAATCCAGAATTTAGCACACGTCCGAAAGTACAAAACCAAGACAAATCAATAGCAAACTGTAAGTGTTAGAAATCAATAATCTAAAAGTACAAATATGCAAATTCTATGATCAAATGGCAAAATTTGAAAATGAAACCAACATGCTTGGATTTGGCTTGGAAAGAGCTTTCCAATGATATATCACACTTAAACTTTCAATACCATATGTGAAAATTTCACAAAAAATGGGTGCGAGTTTTCTAGAGTGGCACAGATTCTAAAAATGCCAAAATTTTCAAAAAAAACAAATCAAAAAATAGAAAGCCGGCATGATCAAAATAGGCATAGGCGTGATTGAAATGAGCACAAGCGTGACTGAAATGTGCCCAGGCATGATTTAAATAATCATAGGCATGATTTAAATACTGATAGGCATGACTTAAATACTGATAGGCGTGACTGAAACTGGCATAGGCGTGACTGAAACTGATAGATGCGTGACTAAAACTGGCATAGGCATGACTGAAACTGGCAGATGCGTGACTGAAACTGGTAGATGCATGACTGAAACTGTCAGATGCATGACTGAAACTGGCAGATGCGTGACTGAAACTGTCACATGCGTGAGCAGAATGCTTGTAGGTGTGAGTAGAATGCTTGTAGGCGTAAGCAGAATGCTTCAAGGCATGAGCAGAATGCTTATAGGCATGAACAAATTTCTCGTAAGTGGCGTCAGATTACTCGTAAGCGGCATTTTTCCTGTTTGCGCAAAAATGATGAAAAAGTGACACCGAAAATATATAAAATTAGATAAAAATGAAGAGAATGAGGCTCAAGGCCCCACGGTGGGTGCCAGAAATGTGTGTGTGAAAATTGTACCTGATCTGTAGACACAACACTTCAGTAAAACATTAGAGGTTAGCTAAAATCAAAATCGTGCAAAATTGAAATCTAATTTAACCAAGCGATTTACTGCCTTCTAGTAGGTGCGAGATTAATGTTCTCAGATTGTTATCGAGATCAGTGACCTAGACGACACCTAAACGAAGGATTTGAATGCAATTGATCTAGATATGAATTGAATGCAATTAATCTATTTTTTTGGATTTTCTATGCAATAAGAATGAAAAACTGATATGAAACTAATCTATATGAAAAACTTGATATGAAATCTATGCTAAGAATGGTATGCAAAAAAAAAAGATTGATCTCACAAAGATGTTGATTCGCAAGAGCTTTGATTCTCCCAATTCCAATTCTCCAACGTGATTGTGCAAATTTGTGGATGAATTATGAAGAGCTGAGCCTTGATTTTATAGAAATCCAGGGCTTTGGAGGTGCATGGAAAAAGCCATAAATCACTCAAATAAACTCAACTTGATTTTTGATTATTTTTAAATAAAGATAATTAAGTCACAAAAATCATGCAAAAGCACAGTTCAACTCGAATTAGAAGTTTAGATCAACTTTAAAACTCAAAAAGATGTTGAGTTTCAAAAAGCTAACAACTTGCATTGATTTTCCAATTTTGAGTTTAACTGGTCCTTGAATGTGTACATGGATAATTATGATTTAATAAATAAATAAAGTGATTTATTCTCAACTTAACTGCTTTTTGAAATAAAATAATTAATTTATGGGTTAATTAACTATTTTACCAAACTTTTATTAAAAATTATATTATTAAATAATGACAACATGCTTTAATTAATTAAATAAGAATTTAATCAATTATTCATAGGATATTGGATTTATTGTCAAAATTAAATAATACAATTAATAATAGATAGAATTAAATTTAATTACATAACTAAGTGGCAAGATATTAAATCTAATTAATTAAATATGAAAATATTCAATTAATCAAACTTAGGATAAATGTGATTTATTGCCAAATAATCATTAAATTAAAGATAATTAAGATAATTAGGAATATTGCTAGGAATATTCCCCGATGCAGAATTTAAGATAATCAATTAGGATTCGATGATGTTTAGATGTGCCTTAGATTAGGACTTCAATGTTGATTTCGTTCGATTTGTAAATATAGAAGATTAATGAACTTATAGCCCATTTTTGGGGTATTACAGATGCATGCATGTATGCATGTATGTATGCATGTGTGTATGTATGTATGTGTGTATGTGTGTATGTGTGTGTGTGTGTACATATACATATAGTTTAATAAATAATTCTCCAATTAGCAATTAATCTTGTTTGCCTCTCCAATTGCAATGTCCATGACAATCAAAATGAATTCATTGATGGAACATGAATTTGCAATGCATAGAGTTTGACTGAATTAGTTATCTTGTATTCAGTTTAGTTGAATCAATGTTTGTCCAATAGAAATTAATCATGTTTGCATCTCTCATTGCAATGTCTATCACACTAGAATTGAATTCATTGTTAAAACATGAATTGGAAACGCATAGGGTTTTATTGAATTGGTTAGCTTGTATTCAATTCAGTTGAATCAATGTGTGTGCAATTATCAATTAATCTTATTTGTATCTCTCATTGCAATATCTATCACACTATAATTGAATTCATTAGTAGAACATGCATTGGAAATGTATACAGTTTGATTGGATTAGTTAGCTTGTATTCAATTCAGATGAATCAATGTTTGTGCAATTATTAATTAATCTCGTTTGCATCTCTCATTACAATGTCTATCACACTAGAATTGAATTCATTATTGAAGCATGAATTAGAAATGCATAGATTTTGATTGAATTATTTAGCTTGTATTAAATTCAATAGAATCAATGTTTGTACAATTAGCAATTAATCTTGTTTGCATCTCTCATTGCAATGGCTATCACTCTAGAATTGAATTCATTATTGCAACATGAATTGGAGATGCATAGAGTTTGATTAAATTTCTTAGCTCTATTCAATTAAGTTCAATAAATATTTGTGCAATTAGCAATTAAAGTTGTTTGCATCTCTCATTACAATGTATATCACACCATAATTGAATTCATTGTTGCAACGTGAATTGGAAATGCATAGAATTTAATTGAATTGGATAGCTTTTATTCAATTTAGTTCAAAAAATGTTTGTGCAATTAAAAATTAATCATGTTTGCATCTATCATTGCAATGTCTACCACACTAGAATTGAATTCATTATTGAAACATGAATTGGAAATGCATACACAGTGATTGAATTTTTTGCTTCTATTCATTCCAATTTAATCAACCTATCTACAGTTAGTAATTAATTATTTTTGCCTCTCTCATTACAATGTCCATGACAATAGGAATGAATTCATTTTTGGAACATGAATTGGAAATGCATAAACATTATTTGAATTTATTAGCTTATATTCATTTCAATTTATTCAATATTTCTATAATTAGCAATTAATCCTTTTGCATCTCTAGTTCCAATGCCTATCATAATAGAAATGAATTCATTGTTCAAACTGTTGAATAGTTTAGATAATTGAGAGGGGGTGAATTAGTTATCATTAAATATTTTTTCTTAATATTAATTGATCTAGAGAAACCTTAATTCAATTAGATAAATAAAACATATATAAATGTGAAAGAACATATGAACACCATACACAATGAACACTGGATTTTTATGTAGAAAACCCAAGATGGTAAAAACTATGGAGAAAGACGATTCTCAATTATGAAACATTGATTAAGGTGATTTTTACAAAGGGTGGCTCACTACCAAGTTTCTCAGTGTAGGTGGGCTCAATACCTAGATATCAAAAACCAATAGAAAAAAGGTCTACTACCAAAAGTATAATAATGAAAGGGAATCCATCATTGAAATAATTGTCACCAACTGAAACACCAGAAGAACCCTACAATTTTTTTACTCTGGTTGCACACTTTCACATACTTAACATTATCTAGATTTTTCCTTTTAGATTTGCATCCTTCCACACAGAAGAACATCAAATGGAATCATCTTTTACTTATACCATTCTATGCCTTCATAATCTTGTAAGTTGGACAATCACAATTTGAATTAGGTCATCAGAAAACATTCATGCAATGGAAGGAAATGAAACATGGACCACACAGAAAATCCTCGCTCAAGATAACATGCTACCCACTTACCTTAATATCTAGAGCCAAATAATAGAATTTATATGTTATAATTCATACTATTTCTAAAGCATGTGAACTAATGTCCATATTAGACCATACCCAAAAGAGTGTATCTCATTATGTTATAATATGAATGGGACTAGGATAAACATGACCAAAGATAGATCATTACAACACAACATCTACAATGTTCCAATCCAAATCACCAAAGCATCAAAATAGAACCTCATCCAATTAGCCAAAGTATGTTGACATCAATGACAATAGCAAAAACATCACATTCACAACAATCTCCTCCTTTTTCATTAATGAAAACATTCATCAATGACAAACAAAACTACTCAATATCAATATCAAGACCTATTTTCTTCTCCCCCTTTGACATCAAAGACTAAGGGAAAAAAATCCCCCTAAAAAATTTACTTCGCTCCCCCTAAGAGGAAGCCTCCAAGCATTGATCCACATAAGAATAATAATATGATACCCAGGACCAATGCATACCCCAGTACATATTATTGTAGACTAAGAAGGGGTGGAACCCCTAATACTCAAAAAGTATCTTTTCATAATGGTTTTGTGAAGATATTTACAATCTTCTCTTTTGTAGGTACATATTCAAGTCTAACCTTATTGTCCAATGCCTTCTCTCTCAATAAAAGATATTTAATGGATATATATTTCATTTTGGAGTGTTGTACCAAATTTTTGGTAATGTTTATTGCACTAATATTATCACACATAATTGAGATCAATTCATCAAATGATATTCTAAACTTATTCAATAATTCTTTGGTATACTTGGACTCAAAAATAAAAATTCCTCTATTGTTCTAATTTACTTATAAGTTAAATCACCAATCATAGATATTTCAAATTCCTTTTGCATTTCATTTGGAAATCTTCTACAAATATCATCATTTCCTTCCAAAATTATGTCATCAATGTAAACTACAACAATCAAAATTTTATTTGAGTCAACTTTGTAGTATAAGTTACTATCAGAAAATCCCTTTGAAATCCTTTTCCAGTCAGATACTTGTATAATCTACCATACCAAGCTCTAGGTGCATGCTTCAATCTCTATGATGCTTTCTTCAATCTACAAACAACGTCCATGTCACCTTCTGACTTAAATCCTTCTAGTTTCTAAAATGTAGACTTCTTCCTTCAATTCTCCATTCAAGAATGTTGATTTTACATCCATTTGATAAACTTTGAAAGTTTTAAAGGCTAAAAACTCTAAGAATATTATAACCACTTCCATCTAAGAAATAGGAGATATTTTTTGTTTAAAATGAATACCTTCAATTTTAGAGTAACCTTTGCAACCCAATCTTGCCTCATTTCTTATTACCTTTCCATTTCATCTAATTTGTTCTAGAAAACCCACTTTGTTTCAATTACATTTTTATCTATTGGTCTAGGCACAAGTTCCCAAGCCTTATTTTTCTCTATTTGATCAAGCTCTTCTTACCTTGCCTTCACCCAATTTTGATCATTGCATGCATCTTCCATAGTCTTTGGTTCAATTTCTGAGAGTAAACACAATAATACTTGTTCTTGAGAAGCTCTACTTCTTGTTATAATTCATTTATTCTTATCTCCAATAATCTAATTTTCTGAGTGGTTTCTCTATGCATACCTTAGGGTTTTAGTTGTATATGTCGAACCCTCATTTGTCTTAGAATGGATTTATTAAAGAGGGGAAAGAATAGAAGAATGGCACGTGAATGCCAAAATCCTCCCCAAACCCTAATTTCATATTAGGGTTAGGGTTGACGAGGAGAGAAGGAGGAGAGAAAAATGAGACAAGTAAAATGTTTCATTTTCCTATCTTTCCTTCTTTTGTTTGGAAATAAACTCTATTAGGATTGTTTTAAATTTTATTCTTATTTTAGTGGTTTGGGATTTCAAAATTTGAAATGGCCTTTTTGTGAGAAATGATTTTTTTTATTTGTCTTTTAATGGGTTTTGTTTAATGGAAAAACTATAGGAACTTAATTTTGAGCTATGGGTAAGTTAATTTATGTATTTAATCTATTGGTCAACTTTAATACAGTTAGTAGGATTTTTGCAATAATTGATTTAATAAAGTCAGATTATTTAATCGATCTTTTCAAAACTTTAGTATTTTATCCTAAATAAAATTAACAAAAATTATTAATGGTGAAAATAGATAAATATAAATTTCATTAAAATTATGGAGAATTTAATGGGAATATAAATTCCACCTTTAATAGAGTTAAATTTTAAATGGGTATTTGTCTCTTAGGGTAAACCTTATTATTTAGTTAATCAGGTAATTAAACAAGAAAGCATTAATAGAATTATTATTAAAAAGGTTAAATGATGTATATTCTTGAATAGAATTATTTTAATGCAAAATTTTATTAGTCATTATTGACATAAGTGAACCTTGGGAAGGGAATTAAATTGATTAATAAAACTTCTTAGTGTTTTAAATATTATTTAATTTTATTTAAGGATAATTAATCATGAGTTAGTTACTAAACCTATTTTGTGTAGACTTAAGTAACCTTTTCAAGGGACATTGACCTCGACACCGATATTAGAAAACTATCAATACCGAAAGATTGCATCAAATCCTTCGATGATGTCAACATATTGATAACTTGGTAAACCTAGTAACCTTTTGAACTTTTATAACTACAACATTAATTAATTTATGGATTTTAAAAAAAATTGGTGTATTTTTGCCTTAGATTTTGGGCATGACATTTTGCTATCAAAGTTCAACTCTAGGAGTCGGCTAAACCCATTATGTTTCAACTCATTATGTTTAAATTTTTGTGTAGGATATCTCAGATCATACGTAATGCTCGACAATGTGGGCGAGGTGCTAGGGGTGTTCACGTGACAGTAGAGAATGTAGAGCAAGAAGTAGATGGTGTTGGTGAGGAGAAGAGACCTCCTCCTGAACAACCACCGAACCCAAACCAGGAGGTATTGAATGCACTCCAGAATCTCATTAGGATTATTATAGATAAACTACTACTAGGGGGTCAGCAGGCAGTAGCCCGAGTGAAAATTAGGAGCCCTCTTCTTAGACTTGTAGAGGGTCAGGAAAACCACAAGGGCGATTCAATACACATATCAGAGCCACCACTAGGGATAGTACCCTGAGTGGCTGAGAGAGCACCCCAGGATATAGGGGATCTGATATGAGATTACTTCACCTTCAGCTACCCTTGTTTATAGAATCTATTGATGGGACTAAGGCTGAGGCAT